>JAPYZR010012640.1:0-13678 GCA_030522945.1 Trichopria nigra
AGCCCCATTGACCTCCAAGCGCAGGAAAGGAAGCTCGTTCACCAAGGGAGAGAAATACTCGGACGAGGTGAGACCGCGAGGAGCGCGAGGGATGAAACCCTTCGTGTTTGGCAATCCCGATGGGAGGAAGGAACGTGGGGTCGATGGACCGCGCACCTTATACCTCGGATCGATGCGTGGGTCAATCGTCCCCACGGAGAGGTGAATTATTATCTCACCCAATTCCCAACTGGACACGGCCTGTTCCGGGCCTATCTCCACAAAATGAGGAAAGTACCGGAGCCGACATGTGTCCTTTGTGGCTCCCCTCGGGATGACCGTTCTCCACACGTTCTTCGAATGTGTGGAATGGAGTGGGCTACGACAAGAGCTGGAAGAAAATGTGGGTGGCCTTGGGCCGGACAACATCATCGGCGTGATGCTTCAGTCGGAGTGGTCATGGGCGCGGGTGTCTAAATTTTATCGAGACGACGTTGCGTCGAAAAAAGATCGTGGAGAGTGGTGCCACCAATAACATCCGGCGGTAATACTTGGAGAAGAGGGGGGCCTGGTCGCAGGCCTCCCAAGTCGGAGGTCCCTCGAGGGATGAAGCAGCGGCGCCACCCGGATTTGAAAGCCCTAACGGATGTTCCTGGGTGGCATTAATATCGTAACATCAGCCGCTGAAGGGTGTGGGGTTTTAGTGGGTAAGAATCCCACACTACCATGGAGTGCGGACCCTCCATGGTGCCTTTTGAAGGTTTCCCCCATCCCCTCGTAAAAAATTATTATTATTATTATTATTATTATTATTATTATTATTATTATTATTATTATTGGAGGGCGGACCCTCCATGGTGCCTTTTGAAGGTTTCCCCATCCCCTCGTAAAAAAATTATTATTATTATTAATGAATAACCAAATATTTCAGTTCCTCTACTAATTCTGCTTTCTTAATGTTAGAGGGTACGGGGACCTAGGTCATTCTCTTTCACACATCCCCCATTCTATAAACTACTTCGATAAACGGAGGAAAGAACCACATAGTTATGAGATAGGACATTACGCGACGATTATCGCCCTGTTGCATTGGACCTAAATTTTCAGCCATAGAGTCTGTAGCTTCTCCCCTTTGATTTACCCTAATCAGTAATTTACTAGCAGTGGTCCAGTAGAACTATGCATCGTATTATTTAGAGCAAACTCCACATCAGCGAGAATTTTATTCCAATATTTTCCCAAAGCAGGATCAGATAGTTTCGCAAGCACAGGACCGATTATTCTATTAATTCTTTCGACCTGACCATTGGCTTAATATTATTCGCACTTACAAAATGTTCGTCCTACGAAGTCCTACGAAGTAAAGCAGCTTCCACGATCAGATACAAAAGTACAAAACAAGGGACTACAGACCGGTCTCGGGAGGATCCTTAATGCGAAGACGGAGAGCAAGGGCCAAACTTTGACCCTTGCGATCAATGATGTCTCGTATAAGGCTCTTCAGGCGATGGATTGCAGACCCTTTCTGGATTTTGGCCAAATCTTGATTCGCTGCAAGAAACAAACCAAACAATCGGATCGAAGGTGGCAAATAGGCCAGGCCAGTGACGAAGGTTGGAGCTGCGACTGCTGCGGCTACCACACAGATGCTCTGTGGGGACCGAGATAGAGGTCGATACACAGCCAGCCGGAGGTGGATCGCCATTAGATCCCACACCTCCGGTGACAACTTCCACAATGGAGGGGAGGATGGCGACCAGCACCGAATCTCGAACGAACTATTACAATCAAATAATGAATAGGACTACACTTAA
Organism: Trichopria nigra; assembly: GCA_030522945.1. Lineage (NCBI taxonomy): Eukaryota > Metazoa > Arthropoda > Insecta > Hymenoptera > Diapriidae > Trichopria > Trichopria nigra. The sequence continues at coordinate 1,794 of JAPYZR010012640.1, forward strand.
AGTGGTTCAAATGAACCTCCAGCATGCTGAGGCTGCTTGTCAAGCCTCTGCGGGAGGTTTCGTAAGGACCACATGAGTGTGGGAGCCCTGGATAAATGAAACGGAATTCAGGGCCTTGCCATCCCAGAGCTCATCACAGACGATGGAAGGGGGACAAAATGTACTAGTTGCCTAAATCTACTTTCGGGGGAAGTAGATGATCCCTCTATCCGTCTGGAGGCAATAAGCGAATTCAGCAGGCGTAAAAAGCCAAGCTGATATTAGGGTGTGACGCTAATGTACACCATGAAATATGAAATATATATCACCGACAACAACAGCAGAGATGAGTACCTGTATAACTTTATTATACCTAAAAACTTAAGAATCCTGAAAAGAGGAAATAAACCCACTTTTATAACCCGTAACAGGCAGGAAGTTTTAGATATAACTTTAGGTACATTTAATGTAGCAGGTAACATCACTAAATGGTTGGTATCGGATGAGGAATTATTATCTGATCATAGATTCATTGGATTCGACCTATCCGCAGAAAAAGAAGCTAGGATAGTAGAATATAGAAATCCTAAAAAGACTGACTGGGTTAAATTTAAGAAACAGCTCGGTACTGGTATATCTCATTTAACCTTTCCGATTACACCTACTGAGAACATTAATCATGCTAAATTAACTAATAGAGACGTTCCATGGTGGAACTAGGAAACTATTCAATAAAGCGAAAACAAGAAATATATAGGATGCTTACAGAGAAGCTCTAACCAATTGTGAAAAACAAATTAAAAAAAAATAAAAAAAAACCTGGAAGAACTTGTGCGCTGAGCTGAATAATACCGCACAAGGAGCCAGGATTCATAAAATTATGATTAGAACACCGTGCAATCCATTAAGGCTACTAATAAACCCGGATGGTACGTACACGGAAACGGAAAGTGAAACTGGAAATTTGGCCAAAAACTGGAAAAAAGCAACTGAAATCTTCAAACCGAATCTTGTAAGATGGGCGATTCGTTCCTTTAAACCTTACAAAAAATAATTAGAAGACGATGTCGTCCCAGTACAATTAAAGCAAGGATTAGATATAATCCTACCTATTTTGTTGAGAATCTTTAGAGCCAGTTATACCGCGGGATACATACCAAAGGTGAGGAGACGGCTGATAGTGGCTTATATACCGAAGATTGATAAAAGAGATGTGCCGATCCAAAGTCGTATAGGCCGATCAGCCTGACCTCATTCTTTCTCAAGGCAATGGAAAAGGTAATCAACTACTACTTCAGATAAAAATCTGTAAAACAAATAAACTACATAGTAATCAACATGCTTATCAGAAGGGTAAATCCACTGAAATATCGTTGATAAATCAGGTAGACAAACTTGATAAAGGCCCAGAGGACAAAGAAATTGCCCTCTGTGTATTTTTAGATATAGCAGGTGCGTTTGATAACACCTCCACCAATGTTATCCTGGAAGGACTGACGAGGAAAGGAGTCGACACAACCACGATAAATTGGATAAATCACCTTCTACCAAACAGAAATAATGTAATTTCCTGTTTGCTAAATACCATACTAGTAATTATCACTACAAGGGGCTGTCCACAGGGAGGGGTCTTATCCCCCCTAATCTGGTCAATAGTGGTGGATAGTCTACTAGTAAAATTAAGTCAAGCCTACTTTGAAGAACAAGGATATGCAGATGACATTGTCATCAAAATTAGAGGAATCTGCTTAGACATCCTGACAACTAGAATGAAATCTGCTTTAAACATTGTGAGTAGATGGTGTCAAGAAAACAAACTTTCTGTTAATGCAGAAAAACGGTAATGATCCCGTTCACAAGGAAAAAGAAAATGGGGAAATGTAAACTGCCGAAACTATCCGATAAAACAATCCCCTTAACCAAGCAACCATACCTAGGAATTATAATAAACAAGCCTGACCTGGAGCCAACCCTTGCCAACAACAACTTTGCCTCTTCTAAAGTGAACAAAGTCCTTGGGAAGCCATAGTTAGACCTTTTATTTCATATACAGCAATCGTGTGGAAAGAAAATACATTGCAAACAACCTGCATAAAAAAATTTACCAGCATCCAAGGTCAGGCACGCCGCTCAATAACTGGAATCATAAGTTCAACTCCAATAATTGCCCTAGAAGCACTTCTAAATATGCCTCCATAGAGAGGTAGAGTAAGTAATAAATATTTCTTATCTTTTGATATCTTGAATATTGGAAGAGATTGACAGCTACAGAATTTCTATAACCTTTCTTGCAAAAGGAATATGTATTAAGTATATTTATATATTATGTGCATGCACATTTTATTTTACGGCACATTTGAGAAGAACACCCTTAAACAGATACATACGTATATGTATGTATCTATACATAGTGCGTGGGGAGAAGGTAATGAACTATTATCATTATCCTATCTCGTATGTTTTATAAAATATCGTATATGCTGCGGGGTAGATGGATATTTCGCAACTTTTATGACGTTGAGGCGCACGTCATCGTATTGCATATACTTTCAGCGCATGGGCGGTGACTCGTATCACACCATCATACACGTTACGAAAAGTCATGCTACCACCCCCGGGTATATAATATACTATATTTTATTCATTTTCGATAGAACCCAATATAAATACAAAATATCATCGGCATAATAAACGAATCTATTTACCCGCTCATTCATCGTCTATTGGTTCTTGATTTTTCTTGGTTTGAAAATTAATGAATTTGACGTTGATCACATCGGTTCGTTATTGAAAATGAGATATTATGAAAAATAATAGCTATCATATATTATGATAGCTTATTATAAGAAGAGAGAAATACTCACTACGTTTAATTTTCGTTCGCCACATTGTTAAAGATGAATTGCATTTTTATCGCTTTTTAAAATTTTCTTCGCTCGGAAATAAGTTTGAAAATTCTTATTTCACTCGGCTGGTTTCGAACCGAGGATTGCAACACATGCATTATAACAAGATTTTTTTCTGTTTATTCAATGACAACTTAGATTTGACCTTGACTATGATAGGAAGGTCCTATGGAGGTGCAATTAAATTTTCTAAATGGGAATCCTTGTTTTTTTTTACCGCAGATTTGGAAAGAGCAGGAAATTTCACGTTCAAAATGACCTTGATCATATGCTGACCACGGCCCTCAACATCATTTCGAAGTCAGCGTTGTTTTTTCAAATGAGAATCCTTACTATTTTATTGCGGATTAGGAACGAGCTGAAATTTTACCTTCAGTGTAACCTTATCTGCCCGAGCCGAAATTTGTTCAGGCTGCCTGAATTTGGATCAGGGCCTGATCCGGCAACGGTATCGCATACCTGATCAGGTACGCCTGTTCACTACTGGATCAGACCCTGATCAGGAAATTATAAGGCGTGCCTTAGTAGTTAATGCCTTATCATCAGGGTTCAGAAAATGATGAGGCGTGTCTGATCAGGTGTTCATAGTTGCTGCATGATCAGGTCCTGGTCCGAAAATGATAATGCTTGCCTTATCAGGGGTTTGTAGTTGTTCCATGATCAGGCCATAATCAGAAAATGATGAGGCATGCCTATATTTTCGCTAATCCGAAAAGGTTAATTCGCGTCCTTATATTGATTCGCTTTTTTAAGAATTCTATCGTTAAATGTGTAATTTAAAGTGTGAATGTAGACAAGGCTTGATGTAAACGCTTAGGTTTTAATCAAGATATTTGTGATGTTACCCAACGAATTTTTATAAAATCTGTTATATAGGCCTGAGTAAAACGAAAAACCTAATGCGAAAATTGTTTGCTTTAATCGGTAGAATAAAATAGACTGCTTTCAAATGAACTTTCCTCAGTAGAGTTTACGCTACACGTATACAGAGTAAGATTTCTACTTTGAAGTACATTCAGTAGAGCAGCAGCAAAATATGACTGCGTAGTAATAAATATATTGGATTTAATATACACATGGGACATCCCATGCCAAGTGATTATATTTTCGAAGGAACGACTGTAGATGAAAATATCAGTACGGATAAAATATTTGTGTAAACGATATACATTAAATTATATTACTCGTTTGAATCTTCTTTTTAATGCTTTTTCATAAGTGAAAAATATTTTGTTACCATGCATTAAATATTATAAATATATCATGTAATTTCATCCATTATGTTGTAAAATTATTTTAAATATACCCCTTTTTATTAGAAATTATTATTAGAAAAATCCACTCTTTGAAAAAACCGACTCTTCTCTCTATTCGAAACAGTATTTACTGATACGCCTCGAAGTGGAGACCGGCGCCTACGCGTGCAACGCTCGAGACCGTCGCGTCCGTCGCAGTTCAGCTTTCGGCCACTGGGAGGAACGCGGCTCTCGTCAACGAAGGCGTTTGGCGATTTAACTAGAGGCGAGCCGGATAGCTCTCACACAGATGATTTATCGATTGAAATCTAACTTAAGCGGATCTGCCGCTTTGATGAGAAATGAACGATTCGTCGGATTTAGTTGTCTCTTTTTTCATTTTTTCCGGGCTTCTATTACTATTTTTATTCTTTTAAGCAAATATCTATTATTACTATTAAGAAACCCTGGTAGAAATGAAAACATTTCTTAGCCAATTCTTATACAGTTCAGATATTTACCATGTTAAAGGCACAGGAGAAATGGATAGTGTAAGAAAAAAAAAAAAAATGGATAGATTTCTACTAGGGAAGCTATAAGGATTTATTCAAATTCGAGTTTCAATTTTAAATTTAAACAAGAAGTGCCTGACCAGGCCCTTAGAAATGCCTGATCATGCCCATATCCGAGAGATCGTTACATTCTTGATAAGGCCCTGATATGATAGCCAGATCAGGGCCTGAAATATTCTAAATTTAAAAATATACAATTAATCTAATTGTATAAAGATTTATATTACGTTTAATGAAAAAGTTTATTAGACTTCATGCACAAGTAATCATATATAGCTTTTAATTACAAATTCATTACTTCTAATGCATTACTGTGGCATGAATTAAATTAATGTTTTTTTGTTACAGTGCAGGTTTAGCTGCATCACGAGTAATTGAAATACATATAATGGTATATGATGGTATATATCTGTAACTTGAAATAAAGAGAAAACATTGTCAAATGATGTAATCTGGACGAAATATCTCATTCGAAGTAGAAAGTATCCAGAGAAATGCTTCTAAGAAAATGAAGATAGTTGAAGGCTTGAAAATTTGGAAAATAATGTGAATTTAATATATATGTATTTTGAATTTAAAAGACTCTAGAAAATCTTTTTATCCGTCATTGTATGCGATAAATCCATTTTACAGCTCTGTTCCTATATTATATTATTACAAGCCTGACTTTAATAATCTCTGCACTGCCGCTCTACGTTTTATACGTACCCTGCGATGGGTACGTACAAATAATAATATATTATAAGTTTAAAATGAAGTTATTATTGACAAAACCTTGAGGACGTCTGATTTGGTACATACATGACTGACCTTCGACGTGTGGGTTCTTAAACTGGACTCGGTGGCAAAACCTTTTCCACAAATGTTGCAGTGAAAAGGTCGATTTTTGGCACGTTCCACCTGTGCATCGTGATTCCTCAAATGTTGCTGCAGATTCGACAACTGAATAAATGCTCGACCACAATCGGGAAGATGACACTTGTATGGTCGTTCTCCTGAAATTACGTACGTATTATCGGAATTGAATCATGAAACACGGCAAAACAAATCCGTTAAAATTCAAAAGATTTATATTATAAACGAAGCTAATGCGCATAATTACAGAAACTATCATGCATTCAGAAATATTGTAAATATGTTTATTAACGTTTAAACATTTAAAAACGTTGAAAAAGGAAAACATTAAATTTACATGGCATTGTATCAAACGTACGAAAATATTTTTGAGCCGAATAAAGTCTTTCTTTGGTGTGGACGAAGATAGGTTGTTCATTGCGCTCTCTTTTATATGTAAGTCCACTTCGCCACTCATGTGAGCCATTCCGCGTGAAACGGATCTCAGAAATGACCCAAATTTTGCCTAACGTTATTTTTTGGCTAGATAAACCGTTGTCTAAAATTATAAATTTGTGATTAATTTCTTAATCCTTCTATTTGATAAAATTATTTTCTTGGAATTTAGGATCTATTAAAAGGATAAGTAAATACTCCTTAATAACGTTTCAGCCATCTTTGTGGCCCTCATCGTTCGAGTTATAAATAATGAAAGTTTTGACTTTTTTCCATATATGCAAAGAAATTTTTTTCAGTGTAAAAGTAATATATTACGCAACTTGTGAAGCAAAATGATCTCGGACAAGTTAGGAGTTTGACACATGCGCGAAGCGAGTACTGATAATGTCACTTGTCCGAGATCATTTTAATTGATTGATTTACTCAGTAAATCCATATTTAATATTGAATGACTTCGAGGCAATTAATATATTTTTGTCTCCTATTTATTTACAAGCTGTCTATAGGACAGTTAGTAAATTGATCGTATCATTAGGATTTCATCTTCAACAGTTTTGATACCAAATCTTTCCGAATGATCTCATTAAGAACAAACTAAGGTCCAGTAGTGATATTACTTAGGCATTTTGACTGGAATCTTTCCAGAATACTGATGTTGGATTTTGATGCACTGCCCCGAAGTTGTGCCCCATGCAAACCAGTTTAAGAATGCATTTGTATATGATGAGTATTTTATTACTATTATTTATACCGAATTTCCTGATTAGAAGCCAGTACAAATTTTTTATTTTCAAATTTTGCTGTTTAATCCAGATACGCAATTTCCACGTAAGACGACGATCTGGATGCATGCCAAGATATTTGACAATGTCGTTTTGTGCTATTGGTTTATCTTTGAAAAGGTAACGTGATTTGCCTTATTCTCGTTAATCTTGATTCTCCATAGTTTACACCATTCCTGCACTTTGTAAACGTGTACTTGCAAAGATTGAGAAGCTGCGATTGAACGTAATATTAGATACTGAAGGTAGATTAGAAGCAATGTACGTATGTTTGTATTGCTTTAATTTGTTGTTTTATATATATGTGTATTAATTGCACGATGTATAAGAACGTTGAAATGTTCAATATCATTTTCGAGTTCCACGTTAAGCCATTCGCATTAACTGTTCATTTTGCTATTTTATTAATGAGAGAAGTTAGTAAATTTAATATAGTACGCATTCTGTTTATTAATTGAATCATCGTATCTTCTAGTTTCCATTGAGGAGTTATTTGCCTTATCTTTATTTATTTATTTATTTATTTATGTTATAGTTTTGAATTTACATTTGAACTGTCCTTTATTTTTTTTTTGGTCTTTGCTGGATATAATTACTTCGACCTGCACCGTAGGTCGGACGAAGTATTGAATTTGGTCATGCTGGCAAAAAAAAATTACCCCCTATTTTTTCATAAAATGTCCACGTTTCAGACCGTAAGAAACCCAAAAATGCAATAAAAAAATTTTTGTCCGGTAGTCTGTATGAACGTACGTTTCGGTACATTTATACTCACTCTAGATCACGAACGAATAAAAAAAAATGCTTTCATAAACTGTTTTTGGATTAGCCTTGACCTAACTTAGAACTGATTAGTTTTTGTAATATATCGACCCAGTAGTAGAGTGGGGGAAATCGAAAAACCGTTTTTTCTTACGATGTAATTTTGATGAGCTTTAGGTCATGAACAATTTGACAGAAAAGCTTTCATAACCTCTTTTTGGCTATATATAAGCCCAACTTAGATCTGATACGAGGCGGGAATGTATATTCATCAAAAATAATAGAGGAGGGGGAATGAAATAACCGTCTAAATTTTTTATAGGAAAATTTTTTACAAACTATCGTAGTTTCCTCAATTGTCGGGTCATAATCAACAACGAGTGCTCAAAATACTTGTAAAGTGTGTATGTGTGTATGTGTTTTTTTTTTCCTCTTCCCGACGCGACGATGAAAAGCTGTAACAGCCGTCTCTCCTGGCCAGTGCAAGCAGATGTCAGGAGCTCTCATCCGCTGAAACCTCCGCCGCATTACGCTGTTTTGTCCTCCCCGAGAACCGCCGTAAGGCATTACTTCGGGGAAGGCAGCTGAAGATTTGAAAGGCCCTCCGCCGATGTTATGGCACATGACGAATAGCTGATTGTATTGCTGTCCGTACCTCCTCTATGTTCCTGGTGACAATCAGCTTTCCAACACTGCGTTCCATCCTTCTCATAAGAGTTAGGGAGTTCGGGAGTCTTCTCCAAACTCCATTAGCTGTTCCCTCCTCCCCTCAAATCATGGACAGCAGAAGAGGACGCGTCTTCATCACCTCCAGGGCACGTCGGGCACACCGTACTATCATAGATGCGGAGTCGATGTAGGCGAGCTGCGAAAGCAGCCGTGCCCGGTAAGCACATGGGTCGGATGGAATGTGACGAATCCGTCTTCTTCTACTCGTCCTCTCCACCACATCCAGGATAAGACGGTAGGTCCATCGCCCCTTGGATGCTGATTCCCATCGTTGTTACCACTCGTCCATAGATTTCTAGGACCATTTACCTCTAGCGTCCTGTTGGGAACTTTTCTAATCTGTACGCCTACCTATGCGGTAACTTTCGGCCCTTTCAGCTGCCATTAGGTCTATGGGAGGAATTCCCGCGACCACTGAGATCTTCGAAGTCTCTTCACCTCGTTCAGGTGTTTACTAGGTTCTAAACCTGAAGTGCAGATGAATATAAAAATTGGAGTTGATGACGAATCTCTTCCAGCTAACTTCGACGGTGTATGATCATGATTGGAGTTGATGAGTGAAGACTCCTGCAGCTAGCTGTGATGTTGAGAGAGACCATGCCCGATCTCCATTAATCCCTCAGACTCTCGATATGCACCTGAATCGCGGCTGATTTGGACCTCCAACGGAAAACAGCGACCGTTATAATCGATGGAAGTGGCTTATGAACTGGATTCAAGTGCCTGAACCGGCATAGCGCTGATTGCCCTACATCCCAACTATCTCCCATATATGTTTATATAGCAAGTCTAGATATCATGCATAGTAGAAGTACGCGCATCTCACTCGGTTCCATCAGGGCAAACTTTCTTGGCCGCTCCTCTTCTCCAATCTCTCTCTCTCTCTCTCTCTCTCTCCCCTATGTATATATATATATGTCATGTATATAGTTCCAGGTTTGCTTCGCAACGTTTTAAGGGCGGGGAATCCCCTATACTGTTTTGGCCCCCGCAGGGGGCGGAGAGGGGGAGGGGGGACACAACATGACTAGCGGGGGGCCTTGCCACGCCTGGAATGCATTTTTGCATGGACATCCGGTTCCGCATCGTGTAACCTGAAAGCCCTGGAACTATCGGTAATTTGCCAACAAATTTCCAGGACGGTCCTGGATGTATGCACTTGTCCTGGAATTATCGGGCGCTTGCCATTTTCTGTCCTGAAACTATCGGTATGCCGGGTATATCTCACTTTCGCTCTCTCTCTACTCTCTTAAATTCTAATTGCATTTACACAATATATTGTTACACGAAGCATTGAACAGATGAGTTTTCGCCACAGCAGATCGTCCTGTAGTTTCCGAACGATCTGAAATTTGCCGGTCAAATCGGGCATCCGCCCATAATGGCGCATATGGCAATAAAGAAAATCTTCCTTTGAATGAACAAAGTACCGTTTAATTATACTATCGAGATTTACACTTAGCGTTTTACGACCCGCGTCACGTACAAATTATCGTTGTTATTCAATGTGAGTATACTAGCGTATAGCGTGAGCGATGTGACTCGAAAGAGTACATCCGATCTGGTAACGCTGCTAAGAGAGACAGACTTCAAAGATGAAAGGGGGGGGGGGGGACGCTCGTCTCCCGAATTGTCGGTAATACATCGGTAAACGGCGCGACAATATGTGCTCCTATTTACGAACGGAAATTCGCGCGACAATGAGTCCACGGATTTGTACTGACATTAACAGAAATCTATTAATGATGTTCACGCGAGAAGTGCAGCAACTTCCAAGTCTGCGAACGTTCCTGAAGCGAGTTCGGACGTTATATCTCATTTTGCCAGACCTACTGCTGTAACTTCTAGAATTCCAGTCCTACTGACTACTGCTTTTGTGAAAGTTTCTACAGCTTCGGGTAATAGTGAGTGCGTTGATAGACCAGGGGTCTGAACGTTCCTTCATTGCCGAAGGCGTTTTTCAAGCATTTCATGCAAAACGATGTGCCTATTCGGCTGTAATTCGGTATTGGTGATAAAGTATCTGATCATGTTCGGCAGTCTGCGCCAATTTTAGTGATGCCGCAATACTCAAATAAGGAATCCATTGTCGTGGATGCTTTAATTCTTAAGCGAGTTACAGTGTACGCTATTCGCGTTATGGTTATACCCGATTATTGCCCTGACTTAGATGGTCTCCAATTGGCTGATTATCGGCCGAATCGGGATATACCTGTCATTTTGATTTTAGGCGCGCACGTATAAGGTGCATTTACTGTGATGGCGTGTGGAAGGATAAGAATGCACCTACTGATCAATGTACGATATTTGGATGGACGTTGTAAGCCTAGGTCCCGTATGTTAATGGACTCCATTCCAATGTTCTAAAACATCGGTTTGCTCTGTTCTCGTCATATCAAATGAGGATGTTTATCATGCGCTCGAGAAGTTTTTGACCATCGGAATTGCCCAAGCATTTATTTTTGAGACCGGAAGAATACACTTCCGAAGAAATATTTTGCTTAAATGTTTCTCGGGACACTCTCTTAATGATAATATGTTGGTGGGTCCTAAACTTCATCAGGATCTCTCCTCTATCTCATTAAGCTGGCGTATGCATTGATATGTGTTCTCAGGCGATGACATTAAGATGTTTAGACAAATCATAGTCCGGAATGATCACGCTCGCTACCAGCTTATACTCTGGAGTCCACACCTTGATGAAGAAATTCAGAGCTTCCGCCTGTTAACCGTGACCTACGGTACATCCGCTGCTCCGTATATGGCGCGTCATCAAATCATCCCCAACAACATATATTATGTCGACGATCCGCTGTTTGAAACCGCTACATTGCAGGAATATCTCCATTATCGTCATTGAAAAGACGATAATGGAGGTCAGGCTGTAAAACACCATTATGCTGTGTCTCGCACATTGTACAGATAATTTTTGTGCAATAAAGACGATTATTATTATTATTATTATTATTATTATTATTATTATTATTATTATTATTATTATTATTATTATTATCAGGATCAGCTGATCGCTTTGATGAATGCGGGATGTTTATCTTTGAAAAAATGGAGCTCGAACTCTCCTGTTTTGCTGTTCCCATTACGGATTTTGAAGTCAGTCAGCAGAAATCGTTGCAGGAGGACAACCAATTGCGAGTTCTTGGTTTAGTTTGGCATCCCAACGCGAATGTATTGCAACTTCCTGTCTCCGTCAAAGTGCACTCACTGCTCTCTACTTTCGAGCACTGCTATACTATACTATAAACGATCACTACTTTCACAAATTGAAAAGCTGTTCAACACTCTAGGTTTAGTACCTCCCGTTGTAATTGTGGCGAAAGTTTCAGTACAAGATTTATGGAAATTATGGTTAGATTGGGATTCCCCGCTAACGTCAGATAGTCTCGAACGATGGCAAATTTATCGATAAGATCTTGTCCATTTGTCTACATCAAGAGAAGCGGTCGCTTGTCGCGCCAAGTTCTTATTAAAATGCCCAATGTATACATATATATATGTACCAGGATTGGCAACTTTGAGGACAGCCTACTAAAACGTTGGGAAGCAACGGGGAATCCCCTCTACTATCTTCGCCCCCTAAGCGGGCGCGTATGGGGGCGTGGTGGTGGG
>JAPYZR010012644.1:0-10298 GCA_030522945.1 Trichopria nigra
CACGAACAAATTGACAGAAAAGCTTTAATAACCTCTTTTTGGATATGTCTAAGCCCAACTTAGATTTGATAAGAGGCTGGAATTTATCCATCAAGTAATGGAGGAGGGGGAATGAAAAACCGTCTTCATTTTTTATAGGAAAATTTGTACAAACTCGAGCAGTTTCCTCAATTTTCGGGTCATAAGCATCAACGAGTGCTCAAAATATTGTAATGTGTGTTTGTGTGTGTGTGTGTGTGTGTGTGTGTGTGTGTGTGTGTGTGTGTGTGTGTGTGTGTGAAGTAGTTCTATTCCACATTTTTTCAAAGGTATGTTTTGGCTGAACTTAGATCTGATTACATTTTGGGATACATAAATACTAAAATGGGGGGGAAGAGGGCAAAAAACATTTTCTTGATAAACCTTAAACTTCCATATCTTTCTGAATTTAGTGACAAAAATTGCGAGCGAAGCGCGCCGTGGTCCAGGGGGCAGAGCCCCCGGTGGAGTTGGCCAAATGCCGCAGGGGCCATAGGCCCTAATTTTTATTTTCAAATGTGTGTTTTCGCCGATCTTAGATCTGATTATATTTTTGGGATATATAAAATGGAGGGGTGATGATCAAAAAACATATTCGCAAGTTTACGATATTACTTGGCATGTTAAATTCATTGTTATATCTCAAGGCAATATTTCGTCCAGCCTGCGGTGAAGGGGAGAAGTTTTGAAAATGTTCATTTTCAATTTTATAATACAAACATATATAAAAAGAAGCACATTAATCTATATGAAAATAGAAATAATTAATACATGTCAGCTTCATATATTATCAATGGAATTGTGTGGATGTATATGGAGCAAATATGAATTGGCATATCACATTCGTAAACGTATGGCACGCTGAGCGGGTGCGGCCGAAGGCCGCAGTCGCGAAGTACGTTTAGTCAATGAGGCCCGAAGGGCCGAACACGGTCAATCTTGCGAGCAAAGTGAGCTACGCGCGATAGCGCGCCAGGGGTCCAGGGGGCGGAGCCCCCGGTGGGGTTGGCGGACGGAGGCCGCAGGGGCGAAGCCCCTAGTTATTATTTTCAGTTACTTAATTGTTTCATATACTGCCCAGCATATAAAATAGAAACTATACATGTAGGTTCCGCTCATAACCCGATTTTCAGCGAGAGAGCTTAGAACCAAGAGACAAAAATTCGTCAGTAATTTCATGGGCCAAAAATTGTTAAGTTTACGGTAAGGACGTTGAAATTACCTTGACCATCGAGTTCAAGGTCAAGAACCTTGGTACCACTGGATGACTCCCTCCATCCCATTCAACTTTTGTCTGGATCATTTTTCTCTATCTCGCTTAGATTTTGCAAAATTCCGGTGGGGCGATTAAAATGAGACACCCTCTATATAACTAAAACTTTAAAAGTTTGACTTTTCAGATTATGTATTGTACTTCAATATAAAGAGCCGAATAGGCGCATTAAAAACTTTAAAAATTAAAAATTGCATGTTACAATTTAAATACTAAGGGTTTCGCCACTGCGGATTTCGGCCGCCAACCCCAACATGGGGCTCCGCCGTCTGGACCCCCGGCTCGCTTCGCTCGCAAGATTGTCTTGATTCGGCCATTCGGGCCTCATTAGATGAACATACTTCGCGACTGCGGGCTACGGCCGCAGCCGCTCAGTCCGTCTTTCGTAAACTTTATACCGTTTTTATAGTTTAATCTACGATATGAGTTCACTCAACCGCAACCACCACGTGTACTTTGTTATGAATCCTTTATACAATGTATATACTATTTACATAATAAGTTTAAATTTAACTCTTCTAGATTTCGTGTTATTTGTAATATTCTGAAAACGGCCATTTTCACGACTTCGCTCTACGCACGCTGGCAAAGTATTTAATTTGTGCGTACAATTTTGTAATTCTTTAGTAGGGGGTACAAAATCACCTATTTTGATATTACAATCAAAGTCAACAGCCCGGAGTCCTATTTCAATTGAATGTCAATTTGACGCAGTTTGAATGTTTCCCCCTTGTCACCGCCCTATTATATACTTTAAATTTGCGAATCTGCATTCAAAATCAGATACCTTGAAAACTAAGTTCTGATTAACGACTTTACAGAATCGAGATTTTGCATTTTTCATACTAAATTAAACTGAACGACCCTGAAAACCCTCGAGCAAGTAGTTCCGTTCGAATTCAAAGTCCATTTTACGAAATAATAACTTTTACCCCCTCCCCATACCCGCCTTTCGAAATTTTGCATTTTTGATACTGAATTTGAATTCAGCGACCCCGATAACCCTCGAGTAACCCGTTCCGATCAAACTCAAAGTAATCAAATGAGCCTTTTATATCGTGAGATAACACTGCAAATGCTCATATGATTTGGTTTTAGTTCCGTACGCCGCCATTTTGATTTCGAAACCACTGTAATGACAACAATTTCTTCGGCCGCATTATACTTGTCCACCGAAATAAGAATTCATTTTAATCGGACTTCTAGTTCGTGAAATAACTGTAAAAAAGGCAGAAATATCAGGATTTTTCATTCTGTGGCCGCCATTTTGTTTTTGCAACAATTGTGTCATCAATTAATGCTTCCAGTTCATGAAACTGCGTGTTTAAAAAAAAATAAGTTTGTTTGGACTTCTGGTTCGTGAGATAACCGTGAAGTGGCTAAAAATATAAGGGTTTTTCGTTCCGTGAGACGCCATTTTGTTTTCGAAACAATTCGAACTGCGTGTTTAAAAAAAAAATCATGTTGTTAGGACGTTTTGTTCATGAGATAATTGGAAAAAAGTGAATGAAAAAAAGTAAAAAAAGTCGAAGTGGAAAAAAGTGAATGAAAAAAAGTAAAAAAAGTCGAAGTTGGGCGGAAAAACGACAATTTGCGACGTGTAGCACTATAGGTGGATATTTTCCAAAATCTAATCAGTGCTAAGTTACGCCAGGGCAAAATGAGGTTACAGAAAATATTATGTTTATTCGTTCGTGAGTTAGAGAGCTAACACACGTACGTATGTACATCATGTCGGACATTTCGAGTTTCATGTCTTCAACCCGATTTAATTTTTACACGATAATAAAAATAAAACCTTCATGTTATCCACGAATAGACTAAGTGGTCAATTTTAGAAATCGGTCGAATAGATTTCGTCCAAAAAATTCCCAAAATCGAAGAATCCGAAAAATGTTCGTTGACGAAGTAATTAAAAGTTAAAAGTTATCAATTAAAAGTGAAAAAGTTAACAATTATAAGTTAAAAGGTTAACAAGTAAAAGTAAAGATGTAAAAGCTAAAAAGTTAAAAAGTTAAAACCTAAAAGTAAAAAGTAATTATAAGTTTTAAGTTAATGTTCATTAACTTTTTAACTTTTAACTTAACTTTTTAATTTTTGACTACCCAACCCTGCCTTTTATGTTTTAGTTTTTTATTAATTTGAATTTAACACTTCATAATTATTGCTAACTTTTGATGTCAAAAGACCGTATCACCAATACTAAGTTATCAATAATTAATTTCAAGCGGTCAAGAAATCTTTTTATGAATATGCATGAGCATAATTCTTATAATTTAACACTTCATAACATTTTTTTTATTTTGTTTTCTTGTCAGTAGATTTGTCAGACATTGTTGTAATGTACTTATAATGCGTATTAATAATCATAACTTTTGTATCTTATTGTTAATTCATTAAGTTCATGTATGATCGAAAAAAGTTATTAAAACTAGCAGACATGAACAAGTGTGAACAAAATTTTAAACCCATGATTTAGTAATAATGAAATTATTATAAATAAACAAACAATAAAAAAGAGTGTTTTAGAAAAATCTTTTTTCTAATTGCCCTTTGCGACTTTCAAGATGCCAAGTTCTTTTCCTTCACTAGTTCTTTCCACACTTAATCCAATATTGCTATTGTAAATTGTTTCAGAACATTTTAGTAACTAGGTAACTACATATATTTTTTATTCTAAAAATATACAGTTATCAGCTAAGCACATGCAAATTTATATGTTACAAAAAAAGCGGTTTCACACTTACTTTCTGGCCCCACGTTAAGTCGGGAATTCCAACAACGGCACAATCAACAATTCTTGGGTGTCCAAGAATAACAGTTTCAACTTCTAAGGCACTAACTTTAAAGCCACCGGTTTTGATGATATCAACTGAGCTGCGTCCCAAAATTTTGTAAGTCCCGTTCCTGTATTTCACAGTGTCACCTATTTGTTATATACAATTATTCGTAATAGTTGCACTTTTTAGAACTTTTCTATTAATTACCTTATTTAGAATACAAATTGTACAAAACTATTATGTCATCATTTTGTAATCGTCTGATTGCCTAAGGTTATTGTAATAATTAATCAAATGCATTACCTGTTTTGAACCAGTTATCGGCTGTGAAAGACTCTGCTGTAGTTTTAGGCCTGTTCCAATACATTTTAAAAACATTTTCACCTTTCACCTGCAAGTCTCCGATAATTGGTTCTGCGGTATTTAATAAAACAATGCTTTTGATTGAATTTCCTGTGACAAGAACCTCAGGTTCCGATTCCCTAGAATCCGATTTCATCACTCGAACCTCAACACCTGGTAATGGTGCTCCAACCCTTCCTGTAATTTTTACGACCCAAACCATAAATATCAAAACAAAATCTTAAATTTGGTTACTGTCAGTTAAGAACTCATCTTACCTTGTTTGTCTAATTACAACTTCAATAAATGCAGAACAAAGCAATATAAATGAGATTTAAGATGTATATTTACCTGGAATCCGCTCTCCCTCTAGAGGATTTGATAATACCATACCCGTTTCAGTCATTCCATAACGTTCAAGTAATCGATGGCCTGTAATTTCTTCCCATCGATACAATATCGGTTTTGGTAATGATGCAGATCCACTAATCATTAATCTGTAAAAATTGATTACTACATTTCAACTTTCGTGTATTATTAATGTATCTATATCAATATTCGACACAATAGCTAATGTATATAGTAGTTACCATTAACAAAACCTAAATATTTTACAGCAATAACATCAAATTAAATGATTTAAAATTCAAAAATTACCTTTATCTCTTAAATTATGATTAACTATTTTGTCATTTTCAATATGTATTTTTTATGAAATTCTATGAAAGTAATATTTGATCTCTTTGGGTTTTAAAGAAATATACAAAATGAAAAGAAAATAATAGTCTAAATAACCATTTTTCGCCAACCAAACTTATCAACCAAACTTACCTAATTTTATTACTACATACATTATGTATGTAACCTCGGATTTTCTCATTGTTACTAAAGAGTTGATCATATTCCTTAATGAGTTTCATATACATAGTTGGCACTGCCATGAAAATGTTGATTCTTTCTGAATTTGACAGATTTACAGCCAGTAATTGACTCCAGACACTAGAAGTTTCAAACTTTGGTAACATAACAACACGACCACCGACATAAAGAGGACACATAAGTCCATTGATGACTCCATGAACATGATTGAGTGGTAGTGTGTGTAAGACTACATCTTTATCTGTAATCTTCCAGGCTTGAGTTAAAGAATTCACTGTGGCACGTATATTTTTATGTGATAACATTACACCTGCAAAATATATGCATATAAAACTTAACGAAATATTTATTATTTTCATTTTAAAGTCGCCAATACAACTGTGCAAATAAATGCAAGTGATAAGATTAGGAATGATTTATTATTTGTATTTTAATTCGTAAAGTAAAATTTTGGTTATGATAACCTTCAGGATTTATTCAGAACATTTTAAAGCTCTTATTTAAGAGTTGAGCGATTATTTTATTGCGTGAAAATCACTGCTTTTCAAATCTGTCACTGGCGAGTACGTCGCTAATTTCAGCAATATTAAATATAACATATGTTTATTCTAAGCATATTTGGTTTTTACCTTTTGGTTTACTAGTCGTTCCAGACGTATAAATAAACATTGCGCAGCTATTATTGTAAAAATCACTCGATAGACCAGCTTTAGGATATTTTTCAAATTCGTGCTCAAACTGATCCCTATTGAATGAAGTTTTACTGTCACCTTTCATTGCCAATATTCGCAGTGCGTTATCAAAGACAATCAAATGATGCCCATCCTTTGCTAATGAATTGAGCATTGGCCAGTTATCTTCTGTCGTGATGATTACTTTTGCACTTGAATCATTAACGAAGTATTCCAGAAGATTTTTAGGATAATTTTCATTTAAAGGCACAGCTGTAAAAATCAAGTATGGTCTATTCGGTATAAAGATTTTTAACCATTATTTTGTCTAAACTATCACAAATAAATGTTTAAATCCGTTTTGATTCGAACACTTCAGATTTTCTCAATTAAATCCAGAATGTTATTTTAAGTTTTTAATAAATAGATAAGTTTTTGAGATTTGTAATCTTTCAAAGAGTCAAGTTATAATTCTATAAAGTTGACAATAAAATTAATTTTAAAATTTTAAACCATTATGCTTTTAATACAGGTCAGTTGACAAGCAGTTCTTTACCTACACCATTTTTAAAAATAAATTATTGAAATATATCATTCAAAGTCTAGCAAAATAACAGCAAGTCAAGTGATAATTTTACACAGTTTTTGTATAAAACGATTTTTGTTTGTAACAAATTTTATTCATTTAACTATTAAAAAATTAATTGTTACCCTAATGTTATGTCTAAAAAGTAACTAAAGAATTTGAAAACTTACAAACAAAATCCTTATACTTTTTTCAAGAACTTTAAAATATGTTGAGTTTGGAAATAAAAACCATGCCTTCTACTAGTAAGTAAATATTAAGATTTAAGTATTTATTTCTTTTTTATCTCATGAAACTTTCTAAAGATTTTGCTAACCGATTTGACCGCTCATCCAGCATGCCCATTGAACGATTATATAAGACCCATCATTTGGAAGTAGAAATGCTACCCTTTCTTGATTCCCTTCACCTATTAATGTATTTAGTTCATGCGCTAACTGTTTGGCACTAAAGTACAGTCCTCGATACGAATAATCTCCATGCATGTCTCGCAATGCTGTTCTGTCCCCATAATGAACAGCGTGTTTGAATACAGGAAATACGTCACTTGAAAACTGAAAATGAACAAAATCAGAATGAATTTAAATGTACTTGTGATAAGGTTAAAATAATCTAAAAATTATTCAATCATTTGACATTTGGAAAATGTAATAAATCAACTATTCACAAAGAACTCACATATTAAACTTAAAGCTATAAAATGTATAATGATCATTAATCATATAAAAGTTCAGATATTTTGACATAAAATAGTATATTATTGTAAAACTTTTGATTTAAATTCGTAAATATATATTTTAGGAAAAGTAACTTTTAAACGTAAGTGTTGAAGTAGTACCTGGTGAACCTCTGGCGTTGAGGTGACAGCTGCATGTGTTTGAGCCAGACGCATGCAAACAATAGGTTTATGACGTTTTGTCACTGAATTGATGAACCAGTACAGCCTTTGATGAAGAATTGTACCCATTTTGACCACAAATGAAAGTGAACGTTCTAGAAAATAATTCAATTTCTAGATTCAATCAAAAAATGAAAGGACCGACGAGGAATTATGTATATTGGATGCCTTGTGTCCAATATTGAAAGGACATAACCTCCGTGCGAGGTGTCCGAGAGGTATATAGGCGACCACTTCTGCGGTAAATAACAAATCGCAAACGTCGAGTATATACTGCATATTTAAAATTAAATTTAAACTTCAGACGCGCAATTGCGAAATCATCTGATATATATTATGCATTGTGGCAAGGCGGCGCCTTCCTGCATACCGGCCGCGGCATTACGTCATACAAATAAATCTCGAGACATTTAACTGGTGAATCTTTGCAGTCAAAAGGGAAATAGTGGCATATGTACATATATAGAACAAAGATTATATGTACTCCGATTTACAATATAATATATACTATATTTAAAAAAATGTACAACTATATTATTATTGTGCGGACCTTCTCGATCGTATCCCTGGTGAAAATCGAACTGCGTGCGGGAAGAGTAAAAATGCGCCAATTTACACTTATGTTACAGTCTTATAACACTTAAAGCACAGTTAACTAGCATGCAATTGAACTGTCAGCGAAGTGTAAATTGGCGGTCATTTTCACCAGGGATATATATATATATATAAATATATATACCCCACATATAAATATGCGTATGAGTGCCTTTGCGCTGTGGGCGTAATTTCAGCCCTTTCAGCCGTTTCAGCAGAATGCATATAATGAATTGCACATTATGTACATTGCCAGACATTGCATATATAAACACATATGAATTGCAAGTATGCATACACACACACACATACCTATATATATAATTGTTGGGGACTGTCCACTGATGATCTCTAGGGATCAGTGGGACTGTCCCATCCACTGATATATAAAGATATCTTTGCATATCAGTGGTCCCATCCGTTGCGGAGCAACGGGGAATCCCCTATATATATATATATATATATACGGTTCGCACCCTCGCCGGGGAGGGGGGACACAGCATGCCTATACCGGGGGGGGGGGGGGGGGGGGGGACCCCCCGGCCCCCGGGCGACCCCGCTTGAAACAAAACCAACCCGCACCCTGATGTATATATGTCTATAATTTTATATTTTACATATATGTACCGTAATAACATGGAGTAATAGAGAGGAGACCGAACTACATGTATAGAAAGTGAGCCTGATTCATGCACTCGATTGAGAGGGAATCCGCTCAGCGTAAGGGATTCTTATCGACAGTCGCCATTTTTTATATAACCTGACCCCACTTTTTTCCGTCTCTGTCCACGACGTCCACGACTAATATATATATATATATGTAATATGGATACCGGGCACCGGCATGCCGGGCATATATACTTCATGCTTCAGCTCGCATTATATTTCAAATTGTGTTTCAAAAATTTCTTTTTTTTAAGACATGGCATGCTGGATAAGGGGCTGTCCTACAAAAGGTGGAAAAAATAATGCTGCGACATCAAAAAGAAGCCTTTTTACACCTTGCAAGGATAATGCGACGATCTATATTTTTGAAATTAAATTAAGAAAATATGTGGTACCATCATATATATAATATGCTTCAGAGTATATATATATCGTATATAGTGTAAATATGAAAATAGAAATTATAATTGAAACATACTGTGTTATTTATTATAATATATACGTTAATTTAATATAGGAACAAATGTTAGAAAATTGGCGCATTAATGGGATCAGTGGAAGAGGCATAAGAAAAGTCGTTTAAACGACATATGTCAATTGCACTTTAAAGATGAGGATATTATTAGAGAAGATATATTTAAAATGACAGATGGTTCAATCATCACAATAAAACGCAAAATTCCCAGCAGACAGAAATTAAACTGAAATCAGCCTGGAAAAGAAGAAGTGGATCGGAAAATAAAACGAATAAAGAAAATATGCCTAAGAAGAGACCAAAGAAAAAATAATATATAAATTTGTTAATAACACTTAAACTATATTCTTTTACATTTACTATTTGTTATGTTAACCTTACATTTACTATATGTAATGTTAATATTGTTCTACGTTTACTATTTGTTATATTAACCTATTACGAGTTGCTAAGTTTATATCTTTAATATATATTTCATTTCCAAATGTTTTGCATTGCATGGGTTTTAGTAATTTAATCTTCAACCTCCTTATTACGATAGTAACAACACACTGAGGACATCGAGAACCTCTTAGAACAGTATGAGAAACAAATGTCTATTTATTTTATTTAATTTCTTGAAAGTTTTGTGTTTTATTTTATTATTGTTCGAAATATCTTGCAATTTTGTTAACTTATCTGTTTGTGACAACAGAATATATGTAAAATGTTACTATACGTGTAGTTTGGTTATAAATTACAACTTGAAAATTGCTCAAAAATACAACAGAACATACATCAGAAATAAATTTATGCAATTTAATTTCGATACTACTTTATTTCAATTATTAAAGTTGAAATAAGTAAAATAAGTAAAATTGAAGTAAGTTGGAAATAAATTTATGAGTACATATAAAGATCTATAATTGACATAATTAATCGTGTGTCGCTTTCTTCGCTATGTATAATTATATAAAATTAAGAAAAGGTCTATTAAAAATATTGCTAATGTGCATTACAAAAATAACTTCATGATGGCTTCAATATATAATTTCTGGATGACACATTGAGGTATCATGTACTTGAATCGACAATGTTCAAAATTTCATTTATGTCATTAATACTGTTTACTTTCAT
>JAPYZR010012651.1:0-12116 GCA_030522945.1 Trichopria nigra
CCCAAACTTTGAAAAAAAGTTTCAATCTTTTTTTATTTATATTTTTATTGTTGAAAAGCTCTGTCGGTAACTGTTCTACTTTAGAACCACCTTAAGTGACTAAATACATAAATATATATATGTATTTATTTCAGGCACTCGAACGCACGCGGCTAAAAATCCCTTTTATACAAATAATAAAGAAATAATGATAAACGATCGAAAAATATAGGCAAACTTGGAGAAATAATAAAACAGCCGAATCAACTTACGCTCGTGCTATATAATGTAGTATATATCCGAGTCATTATACGCATGATATGTCGCGAGCGCGTGAAGTAATGTAATGAGTCAACGGTCTTGCAGAAATTCAGGTGCCTTTAATATATAACGCAACACGTATATATATACATATATATACAGTTGGTGAAATCTATAAAAATCCCCCGAAACATAATTCTATTTCGTGATCGCGCATTCTCTGCAATCTCGATTCGACGAAATTTCGAACAATCTCGAATCTCCGATTCCGATTTCCGACACGACGACTATAATTATTGCGAGAATATTTACGGATTGACGAATAGTTCCGAGTACATATATACACGCGATAATATATACATATACATATATATATAATGGCCAAGTCACATCTATGTTTGTGTGCATATATCGTATGTATATATACTTAATTACATAAGCATCAAAGATATCAATCGAGTTCTGCTGCAGCATTTGCGAACATCACGAACATCATAAATACAAACGTAGTATACATATACATCATGTGTACGTATATATTCATTGTCTAAAAAAATATAAGTCACCTGAAATATGATTTTCGGGGGACTCGAGTGCACGAGAATAGCGTACTGCGAAAGACCCCCGCGAACTGCCGAATGAAGTGCCACCTATCGCGATAGCCGCGAAAACCGATTCTCTTCTATATCGCTTTTGTATTTTTCTCGGCGCGGAATGCGGCGTTCTATAGCGAAATTGTATCTCCATGATATATGTAATTTCGCATCATCCGCTATATATTTATTAATTCTGTCCCGCATCAGTATTAACGCTGTACTATACATAATACTGTACGAAAATAATAAAAACAACTGTCGTCTCTGTACGAGTCGAAACAAAATGTCACCGCCGTTATCCCGCGACGACGCGTTCTTCTTCCGCCTAACGTCACGCAGAAGAATCGCATGTATGTGTGTTTATGCATGTATATAAACGAAGGAGACGACGAAGAGCGAAGGTTCCGAAAAAGAAGAAGAACGAACGGATGTCGCGGAGGAAATCGCGATGTCTCCTATACGTCGCTCGTCGAACGTCGTAACAATGGAAATCACTCGTGCAGAAAAGCAGTAATATAAAGCTCGCGTCTGAAATCCGGGTCAGAAAAGTAGAGAATAAAACAGCCGGTGGATTTAAAGGAGAGGAACGGGCGCGAATGTAAGAACGTATATATACACGTACAAACGAAAAGTACATATATATGTATATATACATACAGCGTAGATTGGAGAGAAAGAATAAAAGAAGATACAAAGAGGAGGAGAATAATAAGAGAAGACGAAGACGAGGACCCGCGTATATAGTACATGTACTATACTCGTCGGTCGAGCCGTTTCGGCGAGTCACGCCTCGGTTACGTAACGGCCCTCCCGTATATATATGATATAGCTTCTGGATGCCGAATAATAAAAGCGCAACCGTCAAAAAATTCGAAATTCCCGCCGGGCTACGGTGCGGCTACCTCGGTTGCGTCGCCGGTCCTAGCAGATGTCCCCACATTGAGTCGTCAGCACGGTTTACCTAGCGTTTTCCATTCTATATCTTGATTCCCCGATTTACCTACTCTGCCTGCTCTGCCTTATTCCCACTTTCTGCGGCGGTCTCCGCGAAACACACGCACACGCTGCAACGCACACAAGTTTGCGCCTCCGTCCACGGACCCAGAATGCATTGAGCTACGGCATGTGCCTTTCAGCGTCGGCCATTTTGTAGTTTCCTCGAGAAATCGTGTCGAGTCGATTCTCCTTCTCGGTAAGAATAGAACAATATTAAGAAACGGCGTGCAAGTCGAACGCCCGGGTGATAGAGTCCTGGGCTCTAGGTGTCGAACGAGCCTGCAAGAGTCACGACCGTCGGAGGCCTTCCGGGGTGTACGAGCTGTGGGCCGCGGGTAATTTCGCGTGTGTGTGCGCCGTGTGCTCGTCCGCCTCCGCCTGGCCCCCGCTTGACCGTCGCGGTGCAGACACCCGGACCTTGTCGTCGTCGTTACGTTCCCGACCATCCGGAGGTATCTTGGCAGCGGTTCCGCGAAGAACGCGCGTCTGTTGCCCCGCAGCCTGCATCGTGATTTCGTGTCCACGGGGTCGCCGAAAGGACGACCGGGCGACGCGCGGTTCGCGAGTACGTCGGGGCTCGTCTTCGTCAGCCGCGTTGTCAGCAGCAGCTCGACCGATATTTCGCTCGACATTACGCCGGTCGTCCGCGGCACGCCTCGACCACGAGGCAGAAAGATCTACGGGCACCTGCCGCGCGGTCGCCGCTCCAGCTGTCGGGGTGGATGCTGCCGCGGCATCCTCCCCTACTTCGTGATTACATCATTCTTGAACTCGGCGTAACGACCAAATTCATTTTCTTTCGTGTTTTAGAGAAAACCGAGTATATCGTTCTACATAGGGCAGGTGTACATGAATGGGGACATCGGGAAGCTCCAACCAGGGGCGGGTTACCCAGCCACCCCTGAGCCGCTGGGTAACAGTCTAGACTTCGCTGTCATGAACGGAGGTGCAAACAGTGGTGAACGGATGCTCGACGGAAACATTGGCAACTTGGAGCCTACGCCTCAACTTGCCATGGGAATTGGTGGTGCTGTAGGCTACGGACCCGCAGACATGACTCCTCTTGGCGAAGTTTCAGTACCTCCGCCATCATCCATGGGTGATCATCCCATGTCTGGAATGCCGCTGGATCAGCTTAAACAGATGCTCTCTGTACAACTCGAGTATTACTTTTCCAGGTACGCATAAAAACTTCCATACGTAGATATGATTTTTCAAATGTCAGGCTTAGATTACAATTATACCTATTTCAAATTTGTTCTTAATCGTCAGAAGTTGTTCCATATTGTAGTAGCATAAGGTCGCAGGCTTGAGTTAAATACGTTTTTTTTACATGTATAAATGCGAATGATTCTGTATTGAATGTCTAGAATTTTATGATTGTAGTCTGTATACAGAATAGAAATGTTAACTTTTTCCAAAAACTTGCTTTCGTGTGGTTCTAAAAAGACAAGTGTCTGGAAAATTGCATCAGTCAAAGATGCCATGCTGGGGTTCATGTAAAAAGGAATTTTAGACAATAAAAAATTATATATTGTAGTTCTTGTCAAATTGAACGGTGTTTTTTCTTAAATAACTGCTATTTAAAATATAGATGTTAGATATGATTGATTTTAAATTGCAAACGGTAGATGAAATTGTACAAAAAGGACATTTATCCGAATGCAGTAATAAGTCAAATAAATTTAAGCATATTCAAATATTATGTAATTACATTTTACCTATATAATTGTTTCATCATGCTTCATATATAAAAACACATATCACCGCATGTGCTTGCATTATGTATTTAAAGTAGTAAAAAGTTTGAGTGTTGATGTAACAATAGTAAAAACTTCTTTTGGTTTAACAATTAATAAGTTTTATTTTTATGTTGAAAGTTTATTTTAATGACAAATTATTATTTAATTTATTATCATTATTATTATTGTTGTTTTTAATATTTTTGCAAAAGGGCTGGGCACGAATACTTAAAATTTAAAAAACCTTACTTATCTTCTTTCTATGAGATTTAAATTCATCATTATTAATATATATATATATTTAAATTTTGATTGTAGAGAGAATTTAGCCAATGATGCATATTTATTATCTCAAATGGATAATGATCAATATGTACCGATATGGACAGTAGCGAACTTTAACCTAGTGAAGAAACTCACTACAGATATCAAATTGATAACGGAGGTGCTTAGAGAATCTCCCAATGTGCAGGTCGACGAGGAGGGTCAAAAAGTCAGACCAAATCATAAACGGTGTATAGTTATACTTCGTGAAATACCCGACAACACTCCAGTGGAAGAAGTAAAGGTATTAAATGAGTTTCCAAAATTATTCCAGGATATCATTTGAATAAACTTAACAATTGTCCTTTTTATATTCAGGCCTTATTCTCTGGAGAGGGTTGTCCGAAAATTATCTCATGCGAGTTTGCCCACAATAGTTCGTGGTATGTAACTTTTGAGTCAGACGATGATGCTCAAAAGGCCTACAGGTTTCTGCGGGAAGAAGTTCGTGAATTTCAGGTAAATAAACTTTGTAATCTTGTAGCATTATAAATAATTTATTACATAATATCATTTGAATTATCGTTGAATTATAGTCAATATTTTAGCGCAAAGAATATTGAGTTTAAAAAAATATTTGGATTTCAGGGAAAGCCTATAATGGCGCGAATCAAAGCTAAACCAATGAACAGGCTACCGTTGCCAGCAGTTACATCGGTTGGAGGAATGAAGAACGGTTATAGAACTCCACCACCGCCACCACCAGTTTATGACCCCAACAATTATCCTCCTGGTCAACAACGCTACCTATATACGAACGGCACAACGATGCCGCAATCCACCATGCCGCCATATGCGAATCAAGTTCATCTTTATGTAAGTAACAAGTTTCTTAGTCATATTACCCGATTTCATAAAAATCGCATTCGTCCCTTGCAAGGGCGCAAAAAGGCTTGGATATTAATGACTCAAGTAGTTTTCACCGTTACCGCCTCAGCATCAACCTTTTTACCCAACCGGGATGATGCCGTGGGGACCTGCCAGTCCGGCTTTTTACGACATGACCAGTGTATTCGCAATGAATGGACCTACGCCACATAGTTCGTTCAAACCACAACACGCAAGATACAATCAACGAAACAGGTAAGAAAACTTGGTTTTTTAATGCTTACAAATTTCATCAATATGCAGATTGACGTTGAAGACATTCAAGTAAAATACATTATCATATACATATATCTTACATGTGACAATAATTAATTATACTAAAAACATTACATTTTGCTTATTTCTTTACTATATTTAAATTACTTATCAATATTCGTAAATGTTTTATTATCATTGATATTAAAAGTATAGATTATATATATATATATATATTCTTATAAGACAGTGATTCATTGAAGTTCAATTACAACTAAGGTTATGTGAACTTTTGTAACATATGGATTCGTTTTTTTCTATCTATGATGTAATATAATAGTTATTTTTAGGCAAAGTACATATAATTATGTGTACAGCTTATATTTAATGTATTATTCTTCTTAATGTGGTGATTGAAAAAGATAAAATAATATATTTAGATAAGCCATTAAATAGAAGTAAATTGAATTATTTTCCAAACTATTTTTGATATAATACAGATTTTAAATGTTTCCAAGGGCAGGGGAGGGGGCAATATTTGTTATGTGCAATTTTGGTTTTATAATATCAGGACTTCACAAAACATAAAAAGATACATTTTTTCTAGTTTTATATTTCATTGATATTAATTATAATTATATGCTAAACATTCGATGTTTTATTTATTCTTTATAAATGAAAAAGGAAACATACTTTCTAAAGGCTTACAAAAATGTTCTTAAAATAATCATATGATATCCTTATTTCTGTATTAAAAAAAAAAAAAAAAAAAAAAAAAAAAAAAAAAAAAAAAAAAAAAAAAAAAAAAAAAAAAAAAAAAAAAAAAAAAAAAAAAAAAAAAAAAAAAAGAATAAATCGAACATACTAATACTGAAATGTCAACTGCTTTTATGTATATAAATTTAGTCAGAACGTCTAAATATAGCATTTTAGATTGCTCAAATTTATTATTAACAAAATCGAAACTATGTCCAGTATTAATGATGTGTATATGTGTAGTTAATTATGTGCATTATACTTTAAGGAGGTTCTAATGAAGAACAGTCATTGACCTAACCTCAACAGAATAGAAAAGTATAAATTAAAAATGAATAAAAGGATTTTTCGAAATTCAGGCTTTGAAGAGGTAATTCTACATAAAATACAATCTATAAAATAATACCGATGAAATTGGTTCTGAAATACATTTTTTTCCTTATCTGCAACAGAAATAATTTATTTCGGATAATTCATTTGTAATTTACACTTTTCTGGTTGTGAAGTTAGATTGGTAACTATTCTACTTTAAACTCACCTTAAGTAAAATATTCTCTTGATGTTTTTCAATTTTAATTTTTCAACTTTAAAGTAGTGAATCTTAATCTTCCTATTTGTCCTATGTATACACCATCACAGTTACTACATGTTATTTCGCAGACTTCTTCATTTAATTGTGTTGTTTTAAATTTATCCTTAAATGGTTCAATTCCTCCAATATCTTCATCTTTATTTCTATGATACATATATTGTAAACACGTTATTTGTAATTGATTTAATTGAATTCGTAGAATGATATAGTATTATCATTATACAAATAAAACAAATTTCAAGTAATACTGCAGAAGACAGATGCAATAGTGTGGGGTTTGCTAATTGGTATTATAGTCACAGCCGATTAGTATGTTTTCGTACTTTTACATCATGGTCTTGGTACAGCATTTCCTTGAAACCCACTGGGAAATATAGTTGAATCTTGTAAAAAGCTACGACATTTCTCCCCATGCACAGCCAAGTGAAACATATCAATATAATTTAAAAAATTGACATTAAGTACTTTTGTAGCTGTTCGTTATTAATTGTTAATACCTCCGTAAATTGATAAGGTTACTCGAAGAATTGAACATTTACTGAAAATAATATGGCAAATAGAAGTATTATTTTATGAATTATCTGCATTTCTACTAATTTGTCGAAAGTGATATGTGTATAATATTAAAATAAAAAAAGTATTAAAATATTAAAAGCCAAGGAATATAAAAATAATTTAAACTGTTGATGTTGTAGTAAAAAACAATTTTATTATTCAGCATTTATTGTTTAAACAGCAGTATATGAAGTAGTGGCTTTATAGTAGCATATGAAGTTAAAAAATGTAATAAAATATATTATTAAATTTTGACAATGCAAGTTACAATTGATATAGCGTATTTACTACTATTGGATAGTAAGGACAGAAAAAAGAAATCTACACATATATATATATACACACTATTTATGATTGTTAAATTTAAGCATTTTCTTAAATGAGGCATCAATAAAATATTAAAAAAGGAAAAATTTTATAAACTAAAAATAATTCCGAAATTTTTAACGTTCTTTTTGTTTTATTATCAATGTTTAAAATTCAATGTAAGCATTGATGAAAAATAAATAATGATTATTTTATTATTTATAGTATGCATATTGATTATATATATAATATTGTATTGTATTGTCATGTAGTGAAGGAAAAATGTTGGATTCACAATGTGTTACATAAATTTTGTTTTCTTTCTATTTTTGAATTTTCTCTTTTTAAGAATTCTAAATGATGGTAACACTGATGAGAGTAGAATATAAATATAGAACAGACGAAATTGTGAAGTAACATAAGAGACAATAGATGAAATATGACACTATAATCTAGCTTCAATTTAAATAAAATAATTCAAAGAATAATGTCAAATAAACAATAAACAATAATAATTTAAAAAAATTTTGATTACATAAAAAAAATGTATTAGGATTGAATAGTTGCTTATTACTTTTATTTTTGATTCCTTTAATTTTTACTGGATGTGCATTCACACATGTCAATGTTTTTATACGTATTCATAAAATAATATGGCTTTTAATGGATTAATTAATAATTACATAATTTAAAACATAACATTTCTATTAGATCAAGATAACATCTATCCCTTAAACATTATTGTTGTACAAATTTCAGTTCTAAGAAATTTAACCTTGAAAATGATAATTCAACAAGGAAAAATTCAACATATGACAAATAACATCGAAAAAGAAAAAAAAAGATGATTAATTGAGGAAATTCAAAGGAACTACTTATTACCGAATGAATACAGCAATAACTTGGCACATAAAGCAGTATTTGTATTTCAGAACAGACGAAATGTTACACAGTTGCAAATATAAATGGTTGTTTCCCGTTTTCAAATTGAAAAAGTATCATAAACAAATATTTTACATTGCATAACACATTTTTTATATTTACATTGATAATTTTACAGAATAATTTTCTTTAAAAATTCATTATTCATATTATACTAGAAATGCAATCATAAAATATAACGAATGAATGCAAGATTAGATATTGTTTTATTGTCATGCATGTTTAGTTTTAAATGTATTTCTATTTTGCATTGAACGACTATATTATGAAGTTCAAACTATTGTTTTACAGCTTGCTTATAATGATGATTATAATAATAATAATATTAATAATAAAAACAATAAACGAGTTTAAATCGTGTTCTGTATCAACATTTTTTTTTATTACTAAATATATGAAAATTGTAAGGTCGGCTTTGAGCACATTTTGACGCGCAATAAATAATCATTAATTTTAGTTTTTGATTTTTACAATTTGCTTTTTTACTCGTTTTATTTCGGTGAAAATTGTACCTGCAAACATCGAGGGTAATATTCACATAATATTTATATAAATGTTTCTTGTTACGTGAACGTTACATGCTTGCTACATAATTGTGACATAATTGTCAGAAATGTGCCTCAAAGTTAATAGTTAGAAAAACTAGTAATTTCGAAAAATACGCGTTTTTCTTTCATGTGCAAAAAAAATGGTGCTGTGCACGATCGAGCCAATTATTTCGTTACGTGAATTGTACTTGCCGTTTTGTTCAAGAATATGTGAAAGCGAGCAGTTGAGTCTCACGAAGAAGTTGTTCCGTGAATTACAATTGTATACGATACAATGAAGTAATGGAATCGATGACATTTTCTTGGGGAGCAATATTCAAACTTTGTTTTTTCAAGAACAATTTTTCATCATTATTCGTTGTCTAGTGTTAATTCATTTTCGAGAATTCCAACCCCATTCTTCTGCATTCTTCTACCTTGTAGTACATAGCTCAGCCATGTTTAACTTGCAGATTGGTTAGAAAAATAGGTTGTCTCGAGTCTTTCTTTGGAGAAAGCACTGATAATTGATTTTTCGTCTTCGACGACGATTTATCAAAATATTTAAATCTAAGTGCATTTATCTTTATCACCGAAATTTAAAGGGACGACAAATTGTTCTCCAACGAAATAATATTCATCCTAAAACGAGTATTGTTTTTGTCAGATACTTACAAAAGATTAATTAACAATAAAACAAATGAACTTTAAAGCATTGAAGACCCTGTAAACTCTTATATACGTAGTTGATAGTCCTTATAACTTGGTCTTTTAGAAACTCATTCTGGATTCACATTTGAGATTATGGATCTGACAGCGAAAGGGTTAATTGTTACTTATAAACATAACGGTTATTTATTGAAAAATGAATCTTGAAATATTTAAAAAAAAAATGTATTAAATGTCCGTATTCATTCAAAGTGTAATGGCCATATCAAGATGAATATTATACATATTACTTATAAATTATACTTAAATATTTATAAATTAAATAGCGTAAGTTTCTATTTGCTTTAGTGATATTGAATTTAAAATCTTTTGTCTGCAGTCATTACAAGAATAAACAAAGGAATGGTGACAGAGGAGGCTCAATGGAGAGTGGAAATATAGTTTCGATGCCCCGATCCTCTCATCCTCCACCATCCTCAGGCGGAGGCGGACACGTATCGAGTGGCGCGGTAGCGATGAACGCAATGCCGCCGAGCCTGATGAATGCGAAATCGACCTCATCTTCCTATCAGCCTGGCACAAAGTTCCATTCCTCGCACGTGTCGGGCGGCGGTTCGGTCGTCGGCGAGGCTCAATATAACAGCAATCACGCTAAAGGGTCTCAGGAAAGCGATCAACCTAGCCAAGACACGACAGTGCAGTTCTCACGTCATCGTACGCACCGCAGGACCAAAGATCAGGAGTCGATCTCCAAGGCGAACAGTAGCAACAACCCTTTGCCGTCGATCCGGGAGTCCGCGGTGCCGGCCGCGGCTACGCCACAAACCCGGGGTGTACACTTCGACTTGGAGGAATCTGCCTTCCCACCTCTTCCCGGGCTGGACGCCGACTCGGCCAAGGCCCACGTTCCGTCGACAGAGGCCTTGACGGTCGATAATTCGCAGTCGCAGAACAGGCTCAGCGACGTCGTGAAGGGAACCGTCAAACTGAAAAGCACAAAAGATAAGGAACTGCCATTGCCGCTGAGCATTTCCATTCCACCGAGTCATCCGCCGCCGCCACCACCTCTGCAGCAGCAGCAACAGCATCAACCACTGGCGACGACGATGGTGACGACGATGGCGACGGCAACAGCAACGGCGACGGTACCGGCGGCACCGGTAGCGGCAGTAGCAGTGGCAAGCAACAACAGCAGGTCTGAGAGCCCCGGGGGCCACGGTGCAGCCCCGTTCGAGCAGCAGCAGCATCATCACCACCACCACCACCACCATCATCACCAACAAGGTACCATTGGTGGTCCGGGCACTCGAGAGCTACCGGCTGCATTCGTATCGGCCACGGGCTCGAACTCCAATCCCCCTGGTAACAACGGCGACTCGGCGGATGTCGCCTTCAGCACAGTTACTCTCACTCCCCCGTCATCTCCCGATAAGTGAGTGTGCTTTATTCTTTATACATATATACATACTTACGAAGCATATTCTTTTTTTGTATCGATCGCGAACGAATTTTTTTTCTTTGCGAGATCGTCAAAGTTTTCGCAAGTTCGTGATCGGCGCGAACGGAACGGTCGTCGGCATGTTCGATCGACGTCTATTCGTCGATTCCTCTTATCCGGAGTGGAAAAGATTCGCGTGGAAGTCTTAAAGAAGAAATGTACAGTATGTACATTGTTAGGGGCATGTAGCGCCTTCGCGAGGAGATCTGGCTACCCTCGAAAAACTAGTGATTCGCGATTCGTTCATTTTCGTTGCAAAGGATGACCAATCTTTAAGGTCACCTTAGTGATAAGTTATCCTCGAACAAAGCGACTTCTTTCCATTATCGCATTGAATTTTATTTTTGGCAACGCCTGCCCTGCACGATGTCGATACTTTGAAAGAATGTAACGTTTTATTAATATTGATAATTTCGTACTTTGAGGTTAGGAGATCATGTAATTCTTTCCGATTTATTATCGGATTTTGCTCAATTTCTTTCCATTATCAAATGTAATAATAGAGATTTATTCGATGTTAACGATAAACTTCTAGTCTCTAAACCTATAGCAGAACATCAGGTCTTTTTGAGGTTAAGAGATCACGTGACGTGGGAAAAATCTTGATGCAATCTCAAATCAATGATCACTTTACGATAAACGATATTCAAAGAGGGACGAATAAACAGAGTTTATTCCAGTAAGAGTGTATGTGTATACGGGAGCGTAAGAATGAGTGAACGAGTGACCATGTGAGCGGGAGATTTTGATGAGAAATATCATAAAAGTCTTATGTTTTCTCAGTGTTTTACGTACACTCGTTCAGCACTATGCAACTACTCGAACAGTACTGTAACCGCACCGGGGGACTCGACAAATTTTCCACACGAACCTTTCAATGTCAATTTTCCGGCCATCGATAAAAATCCCGAATCAATAGCGACACTGAGTTTAATTGTTGACGCGGAACTTCCCGCGTCCACAAACGCGACAAACGGTTTATCGTTGAAACTAATCGATTTGATAAATTGTTCGACTGAATTATCTGAACAATTGGAAACTACTACATTTACACTATCATTTTCTTTTTTAACAGGCTGATCACATTTATGGGCCTTATGGCCCGTACGATTATAATTGAAGCATCTTACTTGTTTCGGAGGCTCTTTACATTCTCGACTCATATGCCCGCTCTTGCCACAGTT
Organism: Trichopria nigra; assembly: GCA_030522945.1. NCBI lineage: Eukaryota > Metazoa > Arthropoda > Insecta > Hymenoptera > Diapriidae > Trichopria > Trichopria nigra. The sequence goes on from JAPYZR010012651.1 coordinate 12,011, forward strand.
AAGGTAGCAGATTTTTTCCAAAATAAAATATGTTGTACTTAAAGTATTTATCTTTGCGTATGCGAAATTTGAGAATTGGTTATCGACCTAATTTCCCCGAAAAAAA
>JAPYZR010012658.1:0-13913 GCA_030522945.1 Trichopria nigra
TGGAAATGAATTCACTTAACGCGTACATGAATTCATTTCAATTCGTATTTTTAATTTTCAATACGGATTCATTTCTTCTAGAACGAACACTTCTGAATTCTTGTTAATCCAAGTTTTGATGTTTTTTTTTTTTTTTTTTACTGTGATGTGAATGTATGTGTACAGGAGAAACCCGAGATTAACTACTCTTTCGTATTATTGTTGTAGAGAAAACTAATTTTGAAAAACCTTAAATGCATCTTTATATGTATGAATCATATATTATACGTATTATATTAATCGGGATTTTATAAAATTATTATTATTTATAATATCCTATACTAATCGTTCTTTCATGGCCATGTGACCACAATATACTTTTTGCCTATATATATATCGTATAGGACTTTCGATTTATATATATCTACTTATATACAATCGATTTCGCTAAAAATGTTAGTGCAAAATTAATAACAATTGTTTACAATAAATATAATAAATGAAAGTGTCCTGATGACATATAACATAAAGAGTTAATCAACAGTTTTGTCATATGACAAATGTGAAGATATTAATTACACATTATATTAGGCTAGGAAATGACTTTATCGACAGGGGTCGGTTTGCGGATTTTAAAAAGTTCCAAAACCAAACACATCTGTATAACGTAATTTCCTGGCATGAAAACTCAATTTCAAGAGATTTTACAATATGGTTCTAAATTGCTTTAAAAATAGAAAAATTCGGAATCTTGTTCTGACGTATATATGCGTTGCTCACGAATGAATCAACAGAAATGCTTTCATACATTGTTTTTGGATATGCCCAGACCTAACTTAGAATTGATTAGTTTTTGGAATATATCCGTCAAGTATAGTAGAGTGGAGAACCGACATCTAACTCAAGAACAATAAACTAGGGGCTTCGCAATTGAAAATAAGCAATTGAAACTTCTTAAATTCGGATGGGTACTTTTCTTATAAAAAATTCTGAAAGGATGAAACTCAGAAAATCAAAGCGTACCAAATTCAATACTTCGTGCCTAATACCTACGGTGCGGGTCGAAGTAATCGACAGAAGTAACCTCTGAGCCCTACTCTGAGATAATACGTGTGTGCGTGCTTGCGCGCGCGGCAGTGTGTGTGTTGCGAACAGATTTATTATAGTTACATTTTGCAACTTATATTGCAGATCAAACTTTAATTAGATTTTAATTTAACTTTAATTTGTATACGTGTAACGAATGATGCCAAAGGCCGCGGTCGCGAAGTGTATATAGTTATTTGAGGCCCGAATCGGGATAATCGAGCGAAGTGAGCGGGGGTCCAGGGCCCCCCTATTTTTAATTTCATTCAGTTCTATTTTTTTTTTTTTTTTTTGCTTGTTTTTTAATACGGAAAAGCGGAATCGTCGCGATTCTAATATTACTGCGTTTTTTGCATTAAAATTCCATAAAATAAAATTGAAAAAATAAGTGATAAATTATCAACTGTACCCGGCCAGCATTAAAAGATACGCAATTAATATTTAATATTTATACAGGGTGTCTCATTTTAATCGCCCCACCGGAATTTTGCGAAATCTAAGTCAGATATAGAGAAAAATGATCCAGACAAAAGTTGAAGGGGCTGGAGGGAGTCATCCAGGGGTCTTTTATTAAATGGGAACCTCTACTTTTGATCTTGGATTTGAAAAGAGCGGGAAATTTTACGTTAAAAACGATATTTTTAACAAGATCATAGGAAGGTCTAATGATGAAGGTGAAAATTGTTGAATAAGCTATTAAAAATCAAGTCGAATATATCAAGGTGATTGGTACTAGGAGGTGACTCGTCTGTTCATACCTGACATTTTTCTTCCGAAAAATTATGCTGTTTCCAACCTATATGCCGAGCTAACATCCGTAATTCAACAATTTTCGCAAATTTTACCCTCATTCGACCTTGCCATGACCTTATTATTGAAAATATCGTTTTGAACGTAAAAATTTCCGCTCTTTTCAAGTCAGGGATCAAAAGTATAGGTATTCACATTTTAAAAAATCACCTTGACCTATTGAAATAACTTTGAAAATCGAGTTGAAGGTCAAGCTACTTGGTACCATTGGATGACCATCTCACGTTATTTTTTGTGTTTGCAGGGCATACACATATGGTGACCCACTTTAACTTATTTATATATATATATATATTACCCAATGAAATATCTTGAAAAGAAATGAGAATTTTCTGAAAAAATGTTTCAGACATACGTGACCTTGAGCGTGACCTTGGAAACAAGCTTAGAGGTCATTTGAAGGTCAAAGTATATATATTTTTTTTAACCTGAGTTTCAGATTTTCTTTTGAATCATACATAATGATATGTCTGAATTCAAAATTTTCCGCTCTTTTCGTGTCCGACAAAAATATATGGTCACATTAAAAAAAAATATTTTTTTGACCTTCAGATGGCCTCTAAGCTTGTTTTGAAGGTCACGCGCGTTCAAGGTTACCAACTTGTATCCTTCTCGCTCTTAATCCTGAAACTTATGTCTACAACTTTTCTTCAAAAAATTCTTTCTTTTCAAGATATTTCGCACTTTAAAATGGGTCACCCTGCATATATATAGGAAATAACGAATTATCATTATGTGCGTACACGCATATTATACATGTCTGTAGAAACGCGGCAGAAACTTTCGTCATTAATTTACTATATATACATATATATATACAATATATACATATATGTACATACATATTGTATATTTTCAAGAAGAGGATCTCAGGCTGTAAGGTTGGCAGCACCGTACGAACACCGACTCCGGACTCGGCAGTCGCGTGCTATAGCAGCTGATTGCCCGTGTGGCGGTTTCGCGGCTGTCGTGTCGTGACCGCAGTCGTGACTCGTGTCGTGTGACGCGGTCGTCTTGGCCGTTTCAACTCGTATATAGTGTTGTAGTACATTTAAAGACAATTGAAAGTTCGCAACAGTCACAATTAGGAATTGTGCCGGTTTTCACCGAACGTATCGTTCGCTGTTCGTCCCGAACAGTTGCGGGATTATGTCACAAATTGAAACATTATTGGCTGGACGATAACAACGTCGACCGACATGCTTTTCATATTTCGTCTTCTTCTGAGTCTCGCACACTTCCTTTACGGGTTGTTTCACTGGGCGCGGCGACGATGGAAGTCCACGTTGCTTCAGCTGACCCCCGACGACGGTGGCGAGCTCCAGCCCGGCGACCTGAGCGGCCTTAGTAAACTCCCGCGCCATTTGGCCGTCATCCTCGGGCACGAGGAACCTTCCTACTTCGATCTCGCGCGCTTCCTAGGCTGGTGTGTCGTCGCCGGCATACCTTGTGTTAGCTTATATGATCATAAAGGTATGACCTATCACATGTCATCATCTTACATTTGTTTTTTTGTTCTTTTGTATTTTTTTCATTATCTTAACTTTGATAACATCAATTAAAAATTTTAGTGTAAAAAACCACAGAAATCATTTAATATATAACTTTGTAGGTTAACATATAAATACGGATAAAGTCTACGGTATATATACTAAATAAGCAATCAGTGTTTCAAACATAAGATTTTCTAAAAGTCATATTTTAATAGACAGAACAAAATGCCTGAAAAAGTATTTAAGTTAGCGTCGTAAATAAATACTATTCAAATACCGTAATTAAATATTACAAAAAAAAAGGATATAACATAAATTTGAAAAAAATACAAATAGTCCAATACAACATAATAAAGTAGCTTCTTAAATATTTATAAAGGAAGAATTTTTAAATAAATGTAGTAAAAATTACAAAATATTAATGAAAATTTATACAAATTGCAAGATTGATAAATAAATTTGGATAATACATTCTAAACAATTTTACTTCACATAATTTATTTTTTGCTCTTATTATATGTACACGGTAGAAGATTTTTTTCTAACAAAGATATTGCCTTTTTTCACTTCCTTATTCAATTCAATTAAACGTACTAATTAAAATTTTTATCGTAAAAATTATATCCATACCCTACCTATTGTTTGACATAAAATAAATTTTTAATTATATGCTGAAAATGAATCCTATAAATTACGAATCATTTTAAAAGTATCGAATTAAACGTCTGCAACTATTTTGCATGATATTATTTTTCAATTTTCTTTGAATCATTTCTATATTATAGAATTTAAACATAAACAATTACATATATTCATATTCAAATTTTTAATTTAACATAATCTAGTATATAAACCTTGAAATAATAGAAACACACTTACTATCATATGGTTTGAAACGTCTGAGTTATTTTTCAAATCTTCACATGACAATTTTAAATGTAAAACTAATAATCTTTAAAAACCTGATAAATTATTCATAATCAAGATAAAAATGGCCAACATATTACCAAGAAATAAATACAATATCTTTATTTTATGTTAGAAAATAAAAAACTTTGTTATATTTAAATACTGAACTAACTGCTTCTCTCTTCAATAATTTACAATGATATAAATATTACAACACATGTAAATTATAGAATGCAAAAAGAAAAATTGGAGATAACCTCATTATCTTGCTCAAACCTAGTAATAAATAATTGTATCGACTTATCTTACCTGTTATAAATATTTACTTTTTTTTTTTTAAATACAGAAATTCTTTTGTTAAAAAAATTCACTGAATTTTTACTTGTAATGGATTGTAATGTATCAGAGGCATATACTATTAGTTTTATTCCAGCACTATTCATTTGAATCATTTTTAGCATATTCATCAATTGCACCGTCCCGGTGCAGTGCATTTATTTGGTTAGTCTCGGATACCCGAGGCCCGGGTCAGAGATTAGTGAACATGTGCACTAGATGATGCAATTGCCATGCAATGATGAAGATAATTAAAACTTCAAACAATTTCATGATTATGTTTAACTATTATGATTATATTCATTGAATTTCAAGAAATGATTATTTGTATGCTTTGTACATTATCCCAATTTTAATTTGTTAACAACAATAATAATAATAATAAATAACAAATTTTAAAACTAATTTTGTAATAATTTCTGCATTTTTTGTTCACAGGTTTTTTAAAGTATAATGAAAGTCTTGTTCGAAAGAGGATATTATCGTACAGTCCAAAACTCATCGACCATTTAGAGTGGAAAGACAAAACTACTGAAAATTCTAACAAAACTAATGGATACCGTAGTAAATATCAGAATAATTATAAAATAACTTAAGAATATTACCCATTGTTGTGAAATTCCAAGCAATAGTAAACAAATTATATTTTTAAGTATTTATATTTAATGATAGTCAATTATTAATATCATTTGCTTATATCAGTTAAAAATTATTTGCTATATTTCATGAAAATACTTTTTAAGACACATAAATACATATTTTTACAATACATTTCATAAAAGGGTTTAACATAAAATAGTTTGTACTTTTTTTATTATATTAGTTATCTTAATAATCTTAATATATTTGCAGATAAGCCAAACAAGACAACTGAGATTAGGTTACTATCTTACGAAGATGGAAAACACGAAATTTTATCCCTAACCAAAAGTTTAGCAAGAGCTGTTCAAGATGGAACGCTTGATGAGAAAGATATTACGATAAAACTTTTGGACGACAAACTCAGTTTTGATGGAATGATCGAACCAGATCTCGCAGTTGTTTGTGGTGAAACAATGTGCTCATATGGTTTTCTTCCATGGCATTCCCGCATAACAGCATTCCTGTGAGTATAATAATTATAATTTTCCTGTTTTACATCGCAATAGCTATTGATAAACGTAATAACAGCATAATGACGTGCATGTTATGTAAACCAAGTATTTATGTTTCAGACAATTGCCAACACATCATAATGTATCGACAAAAGACTTTGTACACCTGTTAAAAAAATATAGTTTGTGTAAACAACGCTATGGAAAGTGAATGCCACTTAAAAGTGTAATTATTGGATAAGATCCAAGTTCAAAGTCAAAAGACTGATTTTAAATTTAAAACACTTCAAATCATTCACGGTTTTTTTAACCAGAGTGAAGTGGTAATAGAAAAATACATAAAGAAAATACATTTCTCGTAAATTCTTGCAATTAGAGGTGAATCAAATATTGTCCTAATATCTGATAAATTGTAAAAATCAAAATTACTGATGACAAATTTGTTCACTTCTGATAACATGGTTTATAAATATACGAGACTTGTGAATTTTTCGATGGTGCTGTTGAAAGAAGCCTGCTTATGTATTTTCTGCTGGGGTTGTTGATTTTTGTATCAATTGCCAATTAATGTATACAAAGTGAACACGTGAACATTTCTATATTATAGTCGCGATAAGAAACATCCGTACATAACTGGAATTAAACTCGCCGAAAGCTAAATAATTGTATAATATGAATTTTTTTTATCAATCCTTGAAATGAAATATGAAGATAATTATAATTTTAGCAGCTTTGTCAATAGCCAAATAAGCAAACTAATTAATTTTATAGTTTGCTCTTAACATGTCTATAGCTTTGTAAATATTCAATCTAATGTCAGCAACTAAAAGTCTTTGATATTCATTCTTGTGAAACATTGACAAACAACGACTTGAACATACATGTTGAAATATGTTATAAATACATTTTAGTAAGTTCAATTTATTTTATTTAAATATTGGTATTCAAACGTAGAATTGGTTAATTTATTAAAATTGTATACAAAAGTTTTATATGTATTCTTCTAAGCCGCTAAATAAATATCAAATTCTAATTTGTACTGTTCTTCATCAATTTATAACACAGCTCAACGATTGTACAGAATTTGATGACGTGTGTATATATAATATACTTATATACATGTAATATATTAAGTAATAACGCTATTTTAAGAGCCTTCTTTTATATTTAGATATATGTATACATCATAAAGTAACCAATTCATACACACTCGCACGCACGCACACAAACACACGCACATGAACGCAGAAAAAGGTCCTAATCTTCCTGTTTTAATTCGTTATTTTTGCAACATTTCAGAACATTTCAGAACCGGTTTTCCCTTTTAAATGATGTACTTGAACGTTTCATGCATTCTTCATTCGTAATTCTTACGAGATCACTATACTGAAACATTCCAAATTTCCTCTTTAGAAACTCTTAGCGTTACGCTTCAATAACGCTCTATAGAAAAGCTCTCGTTTTTACCAGGGAAGAAGAGTTACAAAATCACCTCATTTTGATACTATGTATGTACATTCAAAGTCAATAGGTTCGGAGAGCAGTCTTTTCCAAATTAGACGTCAATTTTTCGTAGTTTGAACGTTTCCACCCTTATTCCGCCATTCCATTTTAAAACTTTACACTTCTGATATTAAATTCAGAATTATCTACGCTGGAAAACCCCCCGAGTTCCGATCAAATTCAAACTTTAATTATACCGACTTTTTTCTCCGCCACCACCACCAATTCTGAAATTTTGCAATTTCAACATTTCAAAATCAGCTACCCACCCAGTAAACCAAAAAGTATTCAGAAGTATTCAAGTCCAGAAAATAGGATTGATTTTTTCTCTCTATGGTGAAGCATTCATTTTGGACTGAATCTATAATACTTCTTTATCATTCTTAATTCTATTTTCTGGACTTGAATACTTCTTCGTTTACTGGGCAAAAAATGCGCCGTCCTACCCAAAACTTCCTATTTTAAATTTCAATGTAAATACTGTTAGTACCATTGGTTGGCCCCCTCTGTCCGCTTCAACTTTTGTACCGGGCATTTTTTGATATCATTCCATAAATTTAGTATGTGAAATCATCACAGATTTGAAGTTTACTGACCACCACGCCACAATTTTAGCATGAATATACTCTTTTTAATATTTGAATGTGATGGTAATTTTCAATACTTCTGAATTTTTTTTAATTTCGATTGTTGTGGGACTAATTATGAAAAATCGTAAATTACTTCGACCCGCACACCGTCACGACGAAGTATATTGAATTTTTGGTACACTTCGAGTTTCATATACTTTCAGAATTTTGTATAAGAAAGGTACCCATCCGAATTTAAATTTCAATTGCTCATTTTGTTGGTTAGTTCTTCAGCTGTATCTTCATATTTTTTATTTTAGCTGCACGCATTCTGACATCAAGTTCTATATAGTGTCCGCAATTCAGACACTTCGATTTTCCATCTTATTGTACGCGTTCGTTCGTTCGTTCGTCGTCGTTTTTTTTTTTTTTTTTTTTTTTTTTTTTTTTTTTTTTTTTTTTTTTTATTTTTTTTTTTTTATTTTTTTTTTTATTTTTTTTTTTTTTTTTTTTTTTTTTTTTTTTTTTTTTTTTTTTTTTTTTTTTTATTTAGTTTTCTTGATAAACTTCCATATCTTTCTGAATTTATAGTGACAAAACTTCCGAGTGAAGCGCGACCTCCGCCCCGTGGAGGGCGAAACCTCTAGTTTTTTTATATAATTATGAAAAATCGTAAAATATCATTGTGTTTTTTTTAATGCGCGATGCGATTCCAAAAACGGAAAAAACCATATATATTATCCCAGTAAACGAAAACGCATTGAAAGTTAAAAATACGCATTAAAATAAGTTTATTTAATTCATTTTCAGGTCGTTTCAATGCATTTTTTAATTCGTCGTTTAATTTGTTTGGGATTCGTATTTTTAACTTTCAATGCGTTTTCGTGTACTGGGTATAGGATTAAGAATTATATAGAGAACAATATATACTTCTTCGTTTATATTATTTAACATCCGTGAAATGCATCAGCTTAGTAGGATATCCATGTGTATATATATAGTAATAACAAACATATGTTTATGCACATAAATAATCAGTTATTTGATATCATAGAGCATGCAAGAAACACAAATACATAGATTAAAAAATTTATGAAATATATAATTGTCTCACAAACATATTATTTTAACAATCGTGCATGCGTGATGTATATAGAAAATAGAAACGAACGTTGACATGCGAACGTGTTTTATTGTACACTTCTATTATATATGTGTTTCGATAAAGTTTTTGCAATAATCACGTAATAAAAAATCAATATTAGGTATTTTTACAATTTTTCAAAATTAGAGCTCGTATTATTTTTTAAAGGAATGATTTCGAAAATTCTTCGCGATTGGTCGGCTTTTATAAAGAACATATGAAAGCTCGATCCTCGTTGGTTGCGAGCTAATAAATTCACCCTGTATATATTGTATATGTACATGAGCTTTAAAGTTCCCCATAAGGCGGCGCTGATTGAAGATCTGCGTCTCTGTCTCTCTAATGATAAAATTCGCTCGAGCCTCTCATTCTATACGGTTCCCGTGGAAGTCCAATAATTTATATTCGTCGTTGCTTTTATTTAATATGAATAGAATGAACAAATGGAAATTCAAAAATTTTCAATAAGATAGGAATCTGTATATTATACACATATTTACCTACACTTAATAAATCACAATGAGGGAAAGACATGACTTTCAATATCATCCTGCAGTTGTAATATTAGGTAAGCCCTTTTACATGAATTAAAAAATTCATACGACATATAATTTATTTTTTCCATGAACAATAATATTTCCTTCGTTATTATATCTATAGGTATTTGCTTTGGATTACTTCATCGATGGCATGTGTCAACACTTTTCGAAAATGAACGTCATTTCTCTCATTTATCAGAAATTGAAAGAGAAATGTCATTTCGTACCGAAATGGTAAATTTTACTAATTTTCTTTTGATATAAAAAATCCATATTATAGTTAACAAATAATAGATAGCAGTACGAATTATGTATCTTATTAAATTATAAGCATTTTCTTTAATCGTTATAAATTTTGACATTTTGTGTGCAGGGAATGTATTACTCGTATTTCAAGACTATTGCTGAAGCAAATAATTTCCAAGAAGGAATAGATAGAATTCGTAAGGATAATTTATCCGAATATCCTAACGTTATTAATGCTGAAGCTAAATATAGTTTGATGCCTGAGGTATTTCATAGATCATCTTTATAATAACATATTTTATTATTATATATTTTGTTTTCAATTTAAAAAATTTTTTTAAGGTAATAGCAGGGATGTTTTACCACATTTGTAAATCCCTAGGCCTTATATCCAAACCAGTATGTTGGCAGGTAATGTTTTATTTGAAGTATTTATTATATAACTTTTTAATTTATATTCAATAAAATATATTTTAGATTGAAAGAGGAGATGGTTTATCATCTATTACCAGTTGTGAAGGTTTAGGAGTTCCTGTTTATTTTTATTTAGAAATTGTATGGTTCAGTACAATAGTCACTGGCACTATTCTGTTTTTTTATGCAATCAGTCTTAGCAGATCAGTCGATGGAGGATTAATAGCAATAGCTTCTTTTTTCTTCAATCATACAGAATGTACAAGAGTTCAGTGGACCCCGCCATTACGAGAAAGTTTTGCTTATCCTGCATTATTGTTTCAAATGTATAAAATTACAACACTATTGAAGAACCCAAAAATGAGGTCGTCTAAGATTGCGTATCTGGTACTGACTTTATTTTATATTTTAAACTTCAATTCAACATAATCAAAGACATGCAATAGACCAAAAATACATTTTTTTTTAATTTTAGGATATTATCGTTAGCACTTGTTTCTGTCTCTGTTCCTGGCAGTTTTCCCAATTTGTATTTGTGACTCAAATTATTGCTATGTTAATTTTAAAATGGTTAAAAATTATTGATAGCAATACATATGGATTCTTTTGTATTGGACACCACTTATCTGGATCGATCGTAGCATTGCAATTGGGAAATGAATTCTTGTATCGTTCACTGTACATGTGCTTGCTACTTGTCAGCAGTTTATCCAGTATCATATGTGAACGATTTTCGCGCGTGTTTGATCCAAAAGCAATGACATTGATAGAAATTGTTATGACTCTTGTTGGAACTAAACTTATGAAAATAATGTTTGCTAATACTGGAGATGACGAACATATTTTTAACATTTTAAGATCAAAACTATCTAGTTTCAAAGACTTTCATACTATGCTATATACTTGTTCTGCGGAATTTGATTTCCTACAATATGAAACATATGAAGCAATAATCAAGACTCTACTTCTACAAACTGTCATATTAGTTGGAATATTAGTTCTGTATTACTGGTACAGGAATCTATTATCTCATGGATTTCCAGGATGTATAGAACCAGATATTGCTTATAACTTTTTACAAGCTGGAGCTTTTATAATAATGGCATTCTTTGTAATGAGACTGAAGCTTTTCATGACACCGCACTTGTGTTTAATTGCAGGCATGGTAACTGCAAAGCGGTATTTAGAAAAGGTGCGAATAAAAAAGAAATTTACAAGAAGAGCATTAATTGCTCTTCTGTTGGCTATGATGTCCTACAATGGGTTACAGAGATTGATGAAAGAAAGAGAGTTTGTCGGTGAGTTTAAAAAATGTACAAGCAAATTTATATTAACAATGTTTATAGTAAAAATTGATAATACAGGTGAATACAGCAATGTTGACCAAGAAGAATTGTTCGAATGGATAAAAGCAAGAACACCAAAAACAGCAGTCTTTGCAGGCAAAATGTCATTAATGGCAAACCTAATGTTATCAACTGGTCGGCCAATTATCAATAATCCATATTATGAAAATAAGGAAATGAGGTGAATATGCATTATGTAATTTACATAGATGTTTTAATAAGTCTATAAATACCCAGTAAACGAAAACATATTGAATATTAGAAGTACGAATTGAAATGAATTCATGTACGCATTGAGTGGATTCATTTTCAGTCGTTTTAATGCAATTTAATTCGTTTGAATCTGTATTTTTAACTTTCAATACGTTTCCGTTTACAGGGTATTGAATGATAGAATAACATTTCAATTTTTTAATAATCTAGAGAAAGAACAATTAAAGTCTATGAAGTATTTAGTCGGAAAGATGCAACTACGGTTCACAATACATTAAAGAAACTGAAAGTTGATTACATCATCTTGGAAGAAGGATTATGCTATTCGTTTGGGTCATGGTAGGTATTATTCTACCATTTCTACTGTTTATAAATCTATATCAATATAATTTACCAAAATGACAAGCCCACTTATATTTGGCTCTGCCGATTTTTTTTTTTGTTTTTATATTTAGGACAAATACTGCATACAATGTCGAAATTTATCAAACATTTTTTTAAATTGTAAAAAAATTTCATGAAACGTGTTCACAGAATTTTCTGTTTTCCAATACTATTAACTGAAATAAATTATTAATTTGTCGATTTAAGTATTTTAAAAATATTTTACATTAAATTATTTACTTTAAATTATATTTACATATAAACTCATAAAATGACTCCTAAATCCAATATTTCAAATTAATTGATTATTAATTGTACATAAACCACTAGGAAACCTGGATGTAAAATGGTCGAACTTTGGGACCTGGTAGATGGTGGAAAAGCACGACAGGCTGGAAAACCACCTCTTTGTCCAATTCTCTTTCGGGGAAATGCTCATCCATTTCAACGAGTTTTTACAAATCGGAATTATGTTGTATTACAACTGAATTATTCAGAATATGTAGAGCTAAAACCAAAAACTATTTTATATCAATCTTACTGAAAAGCATGTGCCTATAGTATGAATTATTGTATTATAAAGTGATATTTTTACAAACAAATTTATTATTGTAATAATAATTCTCTTTCTTCTCTTAAAAAAAAAAAAATTTATTAATGAGTCGAATCAATTTAATATCGAAAAATTCGAGATGATTATTACTTAGTTGAAGTCTTAGGTTTATACCAATAAAGTAAATGTTTACCTCGCGAATTGAAGATAATAATACATTAAAGACAATTAATAGGACTGAATTATATATAAGTGTTTAGCAAAGGATGCACAAATGCTTCCATAAATGTTCTTTATTGTGCAACTTAGGACGAACAGAATGAGTTTTAATTAGTGAATACGTGAATCAGGTTAACCAAAAAATGTAACATTAAAGCTGAGTCGTAATTTTTATACTTCTTTTTCATTAATTTAATATTAATATCGTAAAATAATTGTGTGATAAACATGTATGTTATTATGTAACATTATTAATGAATTTCTCCTTAATCCGAATAAATCTTCAGTCAAAACACAGTTTTATATTGATTGTTTCAAAAAAATTACTTTGATATTTTTTGAATTTGCAATGATGACATAATTATTTTCATAAATTTTATAAATGGAAAGGAAAAACATCAAATAATTATTTAATTAATGAGTGAAATAAATGCTATTTTCAAAATTGATTAAATATTTTTCGTATTTATTAGTAATTACAATTATCATTTATAATACAATTAGCGTTTCCTCTTATCTTCAATGAAGATCGCTTAGAGATAGAACAAAAAAGTTGTTTGCAAGAAACTTGCCATGAGGTGTAAAATTTGTACGTTTAAAAAAATAACTGGAATGGAAAATCTGCAAAACTTGTCGGTTTAACGACAGTTTTGTCACTATTTTGATCAATTTTTGCAAATATTAAAATGTCTAGCAAAAAAAATGCAAATTTATGAAGTATTTGGTTGCCTTGATTATAATTTGTTAAGTTAAGTTCATTAACTTCACTATTTAAACATTATAACATCAACCAACAATTTTAATCAAAGCGCAGTCTCGTCTTCATACAAATTTTAATAACATATAGGGATAAGTTCTGGCCGTTATTTTTTTATATGAAATTTTACCACCTGACTGTCATGCCATTTTCAATAATGCAAATACAAGAATTAAATAATTTATACTAAACAGTACACTAAAATAATTTCATCACAACCGCCCAGCAAACAATCACAGAAGTTATGTCACAGTTATGTAATAGTTACATTAAAATGTCGCCTCAAAATTGTCACAGTTACATAACAGTGATTGTGACG
>JAPYZR010012669.1:0-15913 GCA_030522945.1 Trichopria nigra
TCATAATAAATTCATTACACGTGTAAAGTTTGTATTTTTTTTAGTTTATATTTTGGTGTTTATAAATTGTAATCAATCTCAAGAACCTGAAATATTACATCGTATACTTGTGAATGGTTCCCATTTACCAATAGTCATCGTTACTGAGTTCAATTTCGAGATTCATAATTATTTTTTATAAATAATAACGTTTATTCCTAGTGAAATTTTGTCTACGAAGATTGAAAGAAGAGTATATGTAATCATTTTCATTCTTTTTTTGCGGGGTTCGGAAGAAGCTTCACTGGTACCTGGCGATGTTTATCATCTTCATCATCGTCATCATCATCGTCGTTATCATCGACATTCTTCATAAAATTTTATAAGATTAATTTATTATAAAAGTTATTTTTCGTAAAGCATATAACTTTGTTTAAGTAAAAATCACGAAATTAGTCAGACAGAGTTTATTTGTCCTTTCATATTATAATTCCGTCGCCACAGTTTCTTATTATTACGAGCGGAAGAGGGTAAATCGTTTTGTATGCCCGAAAAGAAGGAAGAAACAGCCCCGGTAACGAAGTCGAGCACTCTTTTTAATTCGATTCGAGGCACAGTAAGTACCTCAGTGCTCTTCTGGCGAATTTCTCATTGGCTGGACGATTTCTATCTCCGACGTGGAGCCGCTATATAGTCGGCGACGTTTTGTCGACTCGACCGAGTATTTATACGAATATCACCCCTTAGGTTTCGGCCTCTCGTCGGTTTCGTGTATGAGTCACGCTCTTGCGACCCTAAGCTCGTGACGTCACGCTTGTCGCGCAACGCATGTCATAATACAAGGGGTGTCAACTGTAATCTTCTCTCATTCGAATGTCGGTAATTGAAGACGCCTGTAAATTCCAAGTTATCGACATGCACGGTCAAAAAAGTATATAATAGTTGTTCATTCACGAATCTAATCTTTAAAACTGTTTCAACCCGTTGAAACATATATATAATGGTCCCTATAAGGACCACCCCTTTATCATCTGCTATTCCTATTTATAAAAATTGTTAGCATTTCTATAGTATAGCTAAAAATTTTACCTGCATTATATCGCTAAAATTTAAATTTCACTTGTTGACAATTTTTTATAAATAAACCAATACCAAACAATGCAGTTTTTCAGATTCAAAATGGCGGAACCAAGATGGCCGACCAAAATGTAAAAATTTCATTGATCGAGATGAAACTGGAAACTCGACAGGTTTCCTGGTCGCTGATTACGAATCTGATCTTATATATTCAAAATTCAATATGGAGGACCCAAGAAAGTGGACCGATAATAATTTTATTTATTTTTGGCAAATAAAAATTGTAATTAAACGAGGAAGACACGTGATTTTTTACAGCCGCGAACTAGGGAATTTCAACATTTGTGTTCGTTCTGTTCAAGCTGCCGTTTTTAAGATTAAAAATCTAAGCTCAGATTTGTAAACAATAACTTGAAAAACCCCGTTTCATCTCGATCATGTAACTTTTTACATTTTTGTTTTCCATTTTGAATCCGCTATTTTGACGTCCAGACACAAAATTCTTTTTAAGAGATGGGAACAGATAATTTCGTCAAACTTTTTTTGTTGTATTTTGTGATTGTGCACCTATTTTGCGCGTTAATTTCAATTGTAGAATTGTATACGTATAGTAGATTGAAGGACTAAAACAAAATATATTTTCATTGGTGACTTGTAACGGTGATTGTGCATGGGAAATAATGTTACAATGATCAGTACAAGGAAATAAACAACAACCAACTTAAAAACGATCACGACGAGAAAGAACAAGAACGTGATAATGATTTTAAAAATCTTATACACAGCATAATGTTTAGTCCATTGGTCAGTGATCATATTGGAATAATTACTTTTGTATGGACATGTCCGTTTATATCTGTATCCAGTTACGTTCGGATCGCTGAAGGCGAATGCATACAAACTTTGTAGGCGGTTGATATCGTATTGGATACTGTATTATATGGGAATGTAAATTGCCAAATCGTATTTAATATGTTTACTTTCGACAGCTTCATATCAATATTTGAAAATGGATTTTACATATTCATACGTGCAGCTTTGACTTATGAAATTTGTAAAATAAATGATTTATACTTTTAATAAATATTATACGAAATATTTTTTTTTCCATTTTCAATCGGAATTAAATGTCTGATTGCAATGATGTTCTTAGTTTATAAATGATATTGGTGTCAAAATAAATTATGAATTTAATTGTAAAAAAAAAAAAAAATGCAAACAAAGTAAAAATCTTAATACAAATAATTTCCTTAACTTATTGTTCCATAAATTATCACAGACTTATACAGGGTCGATTCTCGTGGCTGTCAATCCGTACAAGGATATCGACTTTTACAATTTGGTAAGTTTCTATTTTTCTATTATATAATTTGAATTTGATATATCTATTAAGTATGAAATATGTTTTCGGATTCGTTTGGATGCGAGATTTGGTCTATATTAGGTCCAAAAATTAAGCGCTGGACCCAAACTATTATTTTCTCCCTATTTTCGGTATATATGCATATTTTAACCAATGAGGAGAATTACGCACAAATGAAATAATTTTATATAACGCTCTGAGTAGGTAAATTTTGATGCAATCATATCCATTCGATCAGTCAATCATGCCTGCAGTAGGGATTTATTCCCGATGTGTTAAAGGGGTTAATTTTATTTACGAAATTATACACATTTGCCATATCTTAAAAAATCCTTCAATCCATTAAGATCTTTCCTTATTTGATCATTTTCTCCCGAGAATAAATAGATTCTTTCTTAGTATTCCGAAAGTAATCTACATAATGAAGGATCAAGGAAGAAAAGATAAATCCTCTTGTACTGTTTTATTTTTCTGGACAACTGTAATAATAAAACTGTGGCTAAAAGTGGATGTAAATCATGGCCGAATTATTAGAGACATTGAATATTGGGCTTTTTTAAACCAAAAAGATATTTTTCATTTTCGTCTTTTCGTATTTTTTGTTTTATTTTATACCTCCTTTGGTTTTGTACGACCTTCGACGATTTTCATTTTTCTTTCACAAATAAGAAATTCCGTACGCACACACATGTGGCTTTTCCGGTCAAGTTCCGTTTTAATGCCGTATTGTCTATGATTCAATCACGACGTTAAATTTCTATGCCTATTTCTATTGGTGGATGGGCTCCGCGATGGCATGCGAAGATAATGATAAAGAAGCCAAAGATAGTTAAGAGCTAGAGCTTCTTAACGCGTTGATCATTGTGCGAGTCGCTGCGTGTGCGATCGCATCCGGCGATCGACGTAAACCGGAAGTGCCTCGGGAGAATAGTAAACGATCGCTGCTGCCATGACGCGCGGCACGCGTCGTCCCCTTCTGACTTACAAATTCCTGGCGAAAGTAAAAAGTTCTAAATGCGTTATGCCCTGTAACCCAATTTAGCCCAAAGAAGACATGATTTTAGAGGGGTGTTATTTTTGAATTCCTTGTTATTGATTAGGACACGTGTTTGCTGTGCTTGCGGACGATTCGATGTAATTATACAGAAGAGGAAGTAATGGTTCAATTTAAAATAAAACTTCCTGATTATATATATATACTATAGTAGAAAATAAGACCAATTTATGGCGAGTTGGGCTCCGTTACTTTTAACATATAGGCCAGAAAAATTGGACAGAAACTGTGGTCATTTTCTACTAGGGCATATGTAATATATATTAATGTTTAATCCATTAATGCCCGAATGATAAAAAAAAAATGTTAAACTGATATTAAGCCCATTAATTGTAATGATATCACGATCAGTTCGACTTGAATCCGTGTTCTTATATGTATTGGGATGCGCTCTATATGCTACGACCACTTATAAAAAAGAGAATAATATTTATTTATTTTATTTTAATTTAATGATTTAAAATTTATATATTTGGTTAAAGAGTATGAATAAAGATTATGTAATATACCATAAAATTAATTAATTTATATATTTATTTAAAAACTATCAAAAAGAAAATTATATGCGGATGTTTTTAGGGGTTGTCCATTATAAATCTTTTGTCAGATTTGCAAAGTACCGGAGCCAGTATGACGGACAAAGTTTTGAAAAATTAAAGTATAACTATACCTCCATATTATTAAAGTACAAATTCTCGTAACACCATTTTAAGTATAAAAAAAATCACGTAAAAAATGTGTTTTGTTATTTAAATTTTCAAAAAAAAAAAAAAAAAAAGAAAACAGTTAATAAATATTTTCACTTTTTTAAGTGATCCTATCATGTAAACCCAAAAACATGTAACAAAATTGATCCCAATTCGAACTGATCGTGATTTCATTAAAATTAATGGGTTTAAAAATAATGTAACATTTTTGTTTTGTATTCAAGCATTAATGGGTGAATCTTATTTTTTTAACTTATCCACATACATATTAAAAAAAGAAAACGCATTTTTTTATGGGCCAAAACAATATTTGGGCACAAAATATATATGCATACAATATATATATCATATACATTGTTTTTTGATTTCGCATCTGGAAAAAATTGAAGTTGATGTCAGATTTAAGTAAAAATTATGCGAAATAAAAAACTGATCTGCATTTTAAATCAAAGTACAAATCATTCTGCAACAATCATGTATAATTACAAGTTTTATTTTTAACTATGTTTTATTAAATCTGCTACGATTTTATGAATAGAAATAGTATTTATTTTAGTACTTTTATTCCAGTTTATTATAGGGCTTGAAATATTTACATACTTGTTCTGATTTGTTTATATACACAAAGTTCCTGCTCCCGATAAAATTACACCCAGCTAGCAATAACCTCTTGTATGGTCTTTTTTTATGTCAAGTTGAAAATCAATATCCTATAAATCTCAATGTGCAATATGTTGTGAAGAGCAAAAATAGACATAAACGCGCCTTTTGTTTATAACAGGTGATGGAAACGGTGTCTGGGATTATGTCAGCATCCATTTGAGTTGCGATATTAACTCCACTATACTATATAATGTTACCTATTATATCATATTATCATGTCATTATTTAAAATTTTATTAATTCATGTAAAAGAAATCGTAAAAAAACTTTTTTTTTTTTTGACGTGATATTATAGACATTATATACCACAACTTTTATCATGACGTATTTGATTTCTCGTTTTACAAGCGTCAAAAAATTGCCAATAACTTCAAGACACTCGTATCATAATCATTTAAATATTCAAATATTTCAACAGCTTTTATTATTTATGTTCATATGAAAATTGTAACACATCTAGAAAATAGTATATGTTTCGGCACAAATATTAATCATATACTAGATATTCCGAATGAAACGAAAGAATTTTATGTTAAATGTTAATAATGTTTACCTTACAATATAAACGTGTATTTCTTTTCCACTGACAATAATTGATCTACAGAAATATATTCATTGCATCAACTAGCATATCGTGGTTCTTTTTGATGGTTTACCCCCCCTATTGTTTATTAAAAGCAAATAAAGTAATGACTAACAAAAGGATCCCCTAGATTTCATTTGTTTAGAGTAAGTCGAGAGGGCACGTCATTAATAGAGACATGTTTCAATATAGTCTAAAGTTCTTCGGGGGGATCAGTTTTATTTGACCTACCGAGTAAACGAAAAGGGATTGAAGTTTAAAAAATGGGATTGAATGGGATTAAAACTGTTAGAAAAATTACGTGATTGGATTATATCAACCAATCATGACATGTTTACTGCGGGTACTGTTACCGCGTAACATTCATGGTTGAATATTTATCATATTAATGCCGTTAATTAGCGTAAATCATGCCTAATTGTGATTCTTATAGTCAATATAAAGACAATGATAAAGTTATCGGTGCTACACTGAGGGAAACATTTAATAAAAGGAAGAAAATATTTAATTGTTTATAACAAATAAAAATCAGAATGAATTACTATAAATATCTCAAGAGGAGAGACTATAGTAAAAGATGAGAATGAAAAAGTATAGTATTATTATTAGTTTGTTATAATAGTAAACATAAATGATTGTCAACTAGACGTGAAAAGTTTAGAGAAACATAATCAAATGAATTATAGATGAATTATCGAAGCATATACAATAAAATAAAAAATGGTAAAAAATGTATGAACGTCTTCGGGATGTTTGGGTGGAATAAAAAGACTTTTCACTTTCAAACGCGAAAAAAAAACAAACTATTTGTCATAGGAAAACCAATGTTTATACATTCAAACCTATATAAATATAAGGATTTAGAGATAAAAATGTTTTTACAAAAAATGGTTAAAAATATACATAAGGACATAGATTTAACCATTTCTGAATTTACTTTTGAATGTTTACTTTTGATTTGCCCTCACAGAAAAGTGATGGTCGTGGTTTCAAATGACACTCAATCGGGTGTCATTACGGGCCCCGAACGTGTATTTTCTTTCGTGAGTCTCGTTATGTTGCTTCCTCTTTTCTATTTGTAGTCTGGCGGCAATATCACCCAAAATTTGGATCCTGAGAAAGATTTTATGGTATAAAAATATCCTATAAACAAATGCATTTTATTTAAAAGCAAGAGATGATCGGGGAATGAATTAAAAAACGTGAAATTCGATTTTATTAAAAACAATACTGATTGTAGAAATTTGTGGATTGCACGGATATACATATGGGACCACTCAGCTCCTGATCGCAAGATTGGACTTTGCCGCTTATCTTCTCCGTACGCCTTCAACCTCAGGCTCTTAAAATTCTTTTCCCTATCTCGTACTTTTCAGACATGGGTGTTTGTGATACACTAAAACTTTACGTTATCTAATAATGTGTATATAAACCCCGTACCTTGATAATGTATACATTTTCATTTATATCACATCGACCCTTCGTCGTACGCAAGCCGATGCTTTAAATTTGACCATCAAAGTTTAACAGAGCGTAGGAGATATTTTGAAGGTTTACTTACTTGATCAATAATACTTGTGAATTATTCTCTAGTTTTGCCTAAACACATCGTATCACACATATACATCAATCATTACTATTTTTTTATAAACCCTCATTTTTTCATGTTTTTGGGTTAAGAAGAAAGACAAATATCATTAGGGTATACCTTATAGAAGCATTTAGACCAATTATATAGGGGATGAGATTATTGACACAGAAACTACAATTTCTTTTCCGTAAAAAGCGGCTTTCCCCTAGAAAGCAGAACCGGATGAATTAGCTCAAGTCTTAAGCTGTTTGAATAAATATAGATCTCCAATTTTAGATGATATTTAGGAAAAAGTTTAACGTTTTTTTAACGCAGATGTCGCCATATCGATTGTTTTCAATGTTTTTATTATTTTATCATTTTTTATTTATTCATTTTTATTATTTATCGACATTTTTGATAAAAATGTCAGTATTGATTTCATAAATGATTCTCTTAAATTTTTTGTTACAATATGATACACCTCTGGTTTCGTTCGAATTCTATATATTTCAAGTTCATCCATACATACAATGACGTTCACTGGGGTGTCATATATGGTTATTATTACAAACTCTTGGAAACAATTGGATTTCAATGTAAGCTCTCTTCAAAAACTAATAAAACCCTATCAGTTAACTCGACATACATCATCAATTTCAAGTATGCATATATATCTCCATTCGCGTTCTTTGTCACCCTACTTGCACTCGTTTCTGATGTGTACGTGGGCGTACGCATTTGTGTATGAAGATTTTTAAAAAAAATTTGAATGAAAGTGTCAGAATTTGATCATTTTTCAAGATCTGTCGAAATATTCATTGAATGTGGTGCCACTTAAACTATTAACGAATCTAATCACTCCAAGTGCTCTCATGCCGCGAGGACTAATTTATACGAATCTCATACAAACGAGTTCTGAAGCAGCTCGTAAATTATAAAAAAAAAAGAAACGGCTCCATCAAAAAGTAATGGAAGAGGGCCGCTCAAACAAGGCGTTATCGCCTTGCGAGAACGAGAAGAGAATTCATGGCGATTATTCGGGCGTTCCTGAGTGGTTTATATCTGGAGTCCAGTTCCTGAGGAACTTATTTTAAGACGGATGCAGTTGCGCACGTGCGACCGAAACAGTCTGCACGTTGCGGAATTGCGATTGCGGGCCTCTGGAGCATATTTCTGGATGGAGTGCACTCGATACAAGTAGTCCCTCATATCCGCGAATGTGCGGGCAGTAATTTGCCGCACAATGCGCTTCTCGGAACGACGCAGGTGGGACGTCCATTTATATGTTCGGGCAAAAATGGCCAGGAATCTCTATAAAAAGCAAGATTTGCTAAACTGAAGCAAATCCTAATTGAAAAGCAGATTTGAAGTTATTTTATATATATATAAGTTCGATTAATACCTTCGAAACATTTAGAGCAACTATAGAGGATGAGAAATTTTATTTAAGAAATTTTAACAATGTATTTATTATTATCATTTTTTATTTAATTAATTTTTTTATCGACATTTTTTTTAATAAAAATGCCAGTATTTATTTCATTAATGATTCTCTTAAATTTTTGTTGCCCTTTGGATTCGTTTCAGGGATTAGAAATAATGAATAAGATTAAATATATTTGTGATGGTTATTTCATAATTAATTTTGAATTACTATACAGTCATGAAATGTTATTGGCGATTTCTTGATTCTTTCCATTTCAGCCGACGATACAATCTTTTTTTATGACGGATACGTAAAAAATATGCTGAGATTCGAAGAAGGTACGGTGTGAAATAATCGTGGTAAAATTCTTGCAAGGATTCACCTCGCCTAGTTTTGTTCATTGCTTCGATAAAGCGATCCAATTTACGACATGCTTGCGCCGGGGATTGTATAAAGTACTTTCCAACTGTGGCTTTCGGGCACTTTTGACGTACTTCAATAAGATCATAAAAAAAGTGATCTAAACGTAAAAAAAAGTATAGACAACAGTGCGGTATCAATAAACTTTAAATTCGCCTATATTTTCAGTATAGACTAACAAGATAATTTCTATAATTTTTTTAAGTGTATCTTTTTTAAGACTTTACAGCGTTTTCCTTGAAGCGTACATATTCTTCTTGAAGTATATAATACTGAAGAAAATCCCATGCGCGTCACGTACATGGCTAGAATGAAAAATATTGGACTAAATTTAGGTATAACGCGAGGATGAACGACCGGCTAATCTACGCCCGGGTAAAGTATCGCACATGTAAATATATACATGCGATTTATATCTATACATGTACGTACGGATCACGTAAATTGTATATGTATATGCACCTAGAAAGTTCAGCGAGCTTCTAAGAATTGTCTTCAGGTCGTGCGTCGAAAAACACAACAATCGAGAAAAATAATTTTCATATACAAATTTCATTGCGTATTTTATCTTCATAATTATATTCGTTTTAATTAATCAATGACAATGATTATCGCTTAAGAAATACTTAAATTTAGCCAAGAAATGTGATTGAAATCTTGAATTATCCCAAGAACATTGACTGAAAGTAAGGTGTATTGTAATCAAGCCTACTTAAACAAGGACAAACTTATTCACTTATGAACCATATAGAATAAAATAAAACACTACATATGAAATCAGATATAATTAATTTAATTGAGAAACATTAGACGAGTTATCAATAAGTTTTCATATTTCAATTCAATCACAATAAATATTTGCGATTTTAAGACGTAATCATTTTAAGCCTTTATTTTATTATTGCATGATCTTATTTTTTTTTATTTGAATTGTCTACAATTTTGATGAAGTACATTGAGAACATTATAATTACGAACCCTATACATTCAAATGAATATAAATTAATAAAATTCAGTATAAAAACTCGTCTACTCAATTAAAAAAAAATTATTCACTCGACTTTTAATTAATTTTAGTAAGTGGTTGAAGTTTTATTAATTATTAATTATTGAATTTTTACGATTAGAAAATGACGATATGATATATATGTGAGCAAATTATTATTATACGCATATTTATTTTCCATTTTTTCATCAAACTCGTCGGAAAATAGTAGACGGTAATCAATCCCCTTCATACTTTTTTTACTCGCGTGGTTTTTATTCGATAATGTTGGCATGTAATCCAATTAATCAGCTGTTGATTGCTTCTGTATTATCATGTTTTCTCTCAGTACATTAACTGGGTTTTTAATATATAAAGTCACATGCAGTAAGCCTCTCTTCGTTCCGTACAATTCTAGCCAATTACTTAAAGACGAATACGAGTGGTTGTACATGAATAAGTGAATGCGAATATGTGTAAAATTTGAAAAATCTTTTAATTTTTGGCGATCAAATTAATTATATATGATTTCTTATAATTTATTATTTTATTCTATATGGTTCATAAGTGACAGAATTAATCATACATGATACAGTTTTTAAAAGATTTTTTTACAATAAAGTGGAAATATCCATTAAATTCTAGAATGAATTATTTTATACTTTGTTTTCCCTAAAGTTAGAAGAAAAAAATGTAAACGTGAAGACATTTAAAAAATATATATAACTTTTTTTTTTAACAAATTTCTAAAAACAATATTTATTATTATAATTTATTGAATATATTTTTATATCCGCATTAAGCATACGATACGTATATAAATATCTGTACGCAATGTAAAGTTAATCGGCCATTAACTTGTTATGTTATGTTGTCCGGCCCAAAAACAAAACGTTTTGAGAAAAACACATTTAAAGTCGCTTGAGTAGCATTTACCCACTGGTAAATACTTTAACATTTTCTTGAATGACAAGTTTATGTTTCGAAAATAATATGTATTATGTTTATACTTATATGTATATTTTGTATTATCAGTCAGTAAACTTTATGATCAAGTGTAATTTATATCTTTATATTTTTTGAGCCTCGAGTCTTGATGTAGTTTATCCACTAGTATATTAGGATGATTAATGAGCCTGGTGTTGTATTTGTGGAAGGACGTTTTTATTTCTTTTTTAACAGTTGGGATTCTCATGTCTTTTCTGACTATATTTACCTCAACTTAATTTGTGATGCCATCAGAACCGTAAGTTATTCCTTCTACTTTTAGAAATGCAATGATGGTTTTATCAATCTCTGATTGGCCCAACATTACTTGTGAATTAATTACTTACGAATTTTCTTTTCGAGTCTATGTATACACTATGTATAATATAGGTATAGAACATAAAATACTGCTTGGGCAAAATTTAATCCTGACCTTTTCTATGAACAAAATCCTGTCCAACGCCTTTAGAACTTTGAACTTCCTTTGTTGATTGTTTTATAGTAAGAAACAGTATACGGCTTGTGAAAATTTACTAGACCTCAAAAGTAAACAAATATATTGAGATCTTAATGTATCACAACCGGGTGAAGTCATCAGACCTTGATATTAAGACTATGAAAAAGGTCGTAAATACACCACCCGCAACCCCCCCCCGCCACGCTCCCAGCAACTAAAGCCCTAAGCGACTTTCTATTTCGACTGGGTTCAAGATCCACAATTCCTATAAGTTACTATCAACAATTCCTTGGAGTGAAATCTCACTCTATTTTGTAGTAGATCGGACCATGACTCTCAATACTAATTAGAATTTCAATTCAATACGCTTTATCTAATTGGCTCTTATCTGACAATTCGATCGAACAACAGTGAAAATCTTGGTAAATTTGTATCAGTATCCGAGTTTCGAATCAAGTGAACTCTCTCAATAACAAAGTCTTATATGATCAAAATTATTGCCAGCTAACAAAATTTCTAAACAGTTGACCATATACAATGGGCAATTAAATTGCCATCCAAAGCTCCAACTTGGACACCTAGAATTGGAGTATAACAGAGTCTACCCGTGTCAAATATTTCGGCCGTTCACTTTATGCAGACTTAAAGGGAATCTCCTCACTAAAATGTCAATCGATTTTACAAGCATTATGTATACGGTTACGCCAACATACATTACGACAGAAAACTGAATTGGATTGTAATAAGGATTTAAAGAGAATCAACGTCGGCATACACAATGGCGTAATCCACTCACCAATCTTAATAATAAGGAAGAATATTAAATTCTCATCTAGTCTATAGGTTATATTCATGTAAGATTTACGTCAACTGAAAGTACATATATATATATATATATATATATATATTCAGTAACGCAAACGTAGATTACTCGTAATGGATCTGCTTGCTCTGAACGGTTCATATATTGCTCGAAATTTGTTGGTCACCGTCAGGGGCTTCAGCAATAACGTTAAAACGCCGGGGTAGACGTCGACGTCGACGGTGAAGTTTGTAGACGAAATTCAGTTATACATCCTCTCTCTCCGCCTATCTCTTTATTGCATTAGTATTAACCAATCTAATTAATAATAATGTAACTAACTAATTAGAAATAACTAATTTGGTTGACTGTTCTGTTGGCAATTAAAATGATGCTACTTTAAGACAATACATTGCCGTTGATTATTTAACTCGTGCTAACAAATCTTGAATTCATTTGTTACATCTCATTGCAAATCACCTTGAAGTTCACGACCAAAACTTAGTGCAAATACAACATTGGCTTAAAGCTATAGCCACGTTTCTCTATACTGCTTCCTCTTGTTTCCCTCTTACCCATCGTTAGAGCGTCGCAACTAACAAACCGACGGAGGGGACCGACGACTAGAGAGAATACCTCACCCCAGCAAGCGGAAAAAATCCGAGTCCCGCTGATTTTCATCGGCGATTGAAACGATTTCTCGGGATCTTCGCTCGGCTTTGCCAGGAGATATTGCACCGCGACAACACCAGAATAATGTTCGAAGCCGTGCCCGAAGGAAAAGGGCGGACGAATTGGTGCACGCCCCGCGCACGCTTATTGATCGGGTCGCTGCGCACATCCGATTCCGAGACTCCAGCAGCATACCGCGCGTTTCTTCCACCCGCTGTGAGGTCCTCCTCCACTGCCTTTTCTCTCCCCTTGAAAATTCCTCCGACTCTTCTCTATCATCGTTATCGCGGTTTCTTCAGTTTTGCCAATCTCCAACGACCTGGAAGTATCAATCGTGATTTTCTGGGCGCGAAGGCTTAAAAAAACAACGGAGACATTCGTGTGATGTCTACAGCCACGTGGGGCGCTGTTTACATACGTTTCCGGCCCGATGACGTGGTAGTTTATCAAAGGAAACTGGAATTGACGGTCTTCTTTGAATTTCGAGCTGGGTCGGCGCAGCTTCCTCAGAAAAGGCACACTTTCGTGTATACAAGCTTTTTCAAATGTAAAAATATACGAATGCGAATAGGGATTCGCTCCCGATCGTGACTCGAAAATATTTTACAATTTATTTGATTTTTAAATTAAATTAGGAGAGGGTGGTCATGGTTGGGACACGTTTTGCTAAACATTGGAAAATGATTGGACCAAAAGTTTAGGGGTCGTAGCATTTGAAAAAATGGGTAGTCAGGGTTGGACCAGGTTGTCATGGTCGGATCATTTTAAAAAATCAATGAGACATGAAAGGAAGTGATGTCAAAAATTAGTTTGAATCACAAAAAATATATGGTCCAATCGTCACTTTCGCGTAGTTTCATCACACAGACAATGAACGCATGATACGAACATCAAGTAATTACATGGCGCTGGTGGATGTGCAATAAACGAGATGGTCCTACCATGACGACTACCCTCTATTTATTTTGTACTGTTTTACAGATGTGACGTTACGTTCTTCGCACTCTACATTTTTTCGCGTCCTATTTGCTAAAAATCAAACAAAGTTCTCCATCAAGAGATAATGCCATGATATCAATTGATTAAACATCAAGCGCGCATGGTTAGAATGCATTTTCACATAAGGCCAATTATTGGATCTATCAGCTTGAAACCGCTGCTTCTATACACCCCTAACATAATCCCATAAATTTCCAGCAAAACGTGGAATTAGCTTATTCAGTGTCTACTTGGACGTGTTCACATTTAAGCCACTTAACGCAAACAGACACCAGACTTGCAGACTTTTTAAAATAAACTTACTTAAACATTGACGGGTAAATGTAAGCTTCGTTGTTTTAACACATTGCCGAAGATGGGAATGAAAAATGGAGTCCAGTTATTTACGTAGCGGGCTGCGATTCAGCAGTAATATTGATTGGCGGTTTTCCCAATATAATAGTCTTCGTTTCTTTTCGTGTACAGAAAAGTTTGACATTGACTGAGTGTCATCAGATTTAGTGGCACAATAAAACCTTCCAAGCTATTTTTAGTCGCGTCATTCGGAAAATATATTCTTGTAAAGTTATAAAGCGATTGTGCAATATTTTAGAGAGTATCTTTTCGATAAAGCCTAATAGTCGATGTTCTCATATTGGACTTCTTTCACCAAGTCCTTATTTCAATTTAAACATAAAGTCTATTGTACAAACTTGATTTTTCATTAATCGGTTGCCTCTGAACGATATTATTTTTGCCGGTTAATCCACCCTTGAAACGTCCACTTTAAGAAACCGAGACGTGTGTATGTCATCGATCATTTCACTTTCTCGACATTTCGTCAACACTGGGCTACGGTCGCAAGTCAAAACATTCTGGTGTCCTCTTGGACATCCATTTCCGTCTTTCATTCCCTTTCATCGCCAGCAGTGATAACGAGGGTGGCCCGGTAACGAAATGGGCCGTGCGCTCTGGTGGCCGGCTTTACGCAATCCCGGTGACGCGACATTCGGAAAATCCCGACCCTGGTTATTCTGCGGTGCTCCATATCTTTTCACATGCCCCACTATATCAAGTACTACTCAGGCGTCGTCACGTGTTTGCGCGGGAACTATAAGTGCACTTGCGTTTAATGGCACGTGCATTTTCCATGCTACGCACACTCTTATAAAGGTGCTGCTCAGTTTGAATCGTTAGGAGGTACTCTTGTAATAGCTTACTTTTCCCATGAATAAACATTTTTGTCAACAGTTCAGAATAATTACTCGTTGAATTAATCATGGTATTTTATCATGAAGAAGAATGATTGTGAAAGGTAATCAATGTTCACATAGATCAATCTTTATGATCACAAGTGCACTTGAATTATATGGACATGACGAATTCGATGGATCAAAGTTTCCGACTGTTTATATTTTGTTCTTCTAAAAATATTTTTCCATATTTTTCATAATCTTTGGTGAGCTTACATATACATAGTATAATCTCTTGACTAGGATGGAAACTTCTTTTTAAAGCAAGATTATCATTTTTAACATTTTTCTACTGTATTTTTGGCTTCCTTAAGTCTGAATTGCAGCTATTTGAATTGGTCTACTGTACATTGATGAAGTTATTAAATAATTTTATACGAACAATGAAGGTAAACAATGAAGTGAATAATATATTCGAAAAAGAGTGTAAAAGACTGCGTTGAGGGTTTACGTCACAACTGGAACAAAGCATACCTTTTTTTGTATCCACACTAAAGTACACAAGGGGTTAAAAAGAGAGAACGGAAGAGAGGAGGAGATAGGAGACACTTATTTTTCGCTATGTAATAGTCTGTTTAAAAATATACCTTATCCTTAAAATTTGATACATTATTTTAGACCGTAATAAAAGAGTCTAGTATTCCTTTTTTTAATTTTAATTAGAAAATAGAGAGGAGGGATCGCCATATATTGGACAAAGCTTCTCTGAACTTTTCATAAAAAATCAAGTTCAAACCGGATATCGGGCAATTTGAGATCAGTTCATGATCTGACTGTGTTTGAATACGACGTTAATTAAGTTAACGTTAATTAAGTCATTTGTTAAGTTATCGCGTTAAGGGGCTGCTAAATACCGACATTACAGAACGAAATTTATTCACGCGGATTCTCGGTCAATTCTGAACCGATTTCGCTGAAATTTTGCGTACATGCA
>JAPYZR010012672.1:0-10042 GCA_030522945.1 Trichopria nigra
CCGCTTGCTGTCAAGTCCACGGTGTACCCTTTTAGAAATCTGAAAAATTTTCTCGACAACTTTCGCCAGGTACATGTTAACGGCAATTTTCAATCAAGGCATAATTGCGCCGGCCTACCGCAATCACATGGTGTGTCACGTGGTGTAATATGTAAACCGCCTTCGGCAATCGTCACCTGTCATCGTAAGTCCACCTAGGAAATAACCATCTGCCAAGGTACGTCCGGCTAATGCCAACTACACGCAGCAACAACAAGACCGGAAAAAGCGCATGACAAAGCATCATTTGCGCAAAGTGTCACAAGCGCGTTGTAAATTCCGTAACGTGTCTCTCGTGCGGTAAATCGTTTCACGAGTTGTGTGCATATCAATACATACGCAGTAAATCCGAGTCTGTGAGCTGCGCGCGCGCATTTACTTATTTACTTCCCGCACTCCGCTCAGCCTCAAGCACCCAAACTTCGAGCGGTATACCTTTCTCCGTGTGCCATACTCCTTCCTTTGACTCGATCCCCTATCTTTTCTTTCAGCCTTTACTAGCTTCTTCCCGACGGTCTGCTGTTGACTAGGCAACACTGCCGCGACTCGTGCCATTTCCTGCGCCGTCTGCTCAAGCCTCCGTTACTCGTAAGCCCGCATCTTCTTCCGAATCAAAAATGGCCTTCAGCAATGACCAATTTTCGCAGCTTCTTGGCGCCATCAATAGTGTTAAGTCTGACACCGATGCTATTAAACATAGAATGGACTCATTGACAGCCGCTGTTCAGAAAAACACTGAATCGATAACCGCGTTGTGAGTTGACGTCACGAATATGAAGTGTTCTATGGCCCTCTCCAGACCCACGACCGACCTTATTATTAATGGAATACCAAATAGCTGCACTCTATCACACCAGGAGTTAGTCATGCGTGTATTAACTCGCCTCCAACTTTCCGGCCTCTATACGGACATTTTAAACTTAAATAGAATCGAGTTTAAACGTTCTCGCGAAGGCGCTACCTTGGCGCAAAACCTTACTCCACAATACTTCGCTATTAAGGTGCACTTCATATAGGTCGAAATTAGAAATTACATCATCGATGCCAAGCGCAAACTAGGCCAAATTACCATCCAAGAGCTGATCCCTGAACTCTCTAGTGGCGCCGGTGATTCAAAACCCGTGTATGTAAACGAATTTCTATCTACACCGACTTACGCACTAATATAGAAAACTAAAGAGGCTGGTAAGAAAGCAGGCTATAAGCGAGTGTAGACAAGAAATGCTAATATTTTTGTGCGAAAAGATGGAGGATTTGACGAAATCTTAATTGTGACTGAGCAGAATCTCATCAAAATCGTCTGACAACCGAAGCTAAGTCAAACGCACGCACAACCAGCCTCTACAACCAGATCACTTAAAATCTCATGCGTTAACATCAATTCTCTTCGAGCGCATTTTAGGGAAGTTGAGGACGAGCTGTCTAACTGCTCAACACACACCTTAGCCCTGACTGAAACGTGGCTCACCCCCAACATCGATTCATCATGTGTAGCTATCTAAAATTATAACTTTATACGCAATGATCGTTCACTGCGATCGGATAGAAACTCGCGCTATGTGCAAGGTGGTGGAGTTGCTTGCTACTTCCACAAGTCACTAACGTACTCAGTCCTTGAATGCGCAGAAAACGTCGACATAAACGATCCAGAGTACATGTTTGTCAACATTAAGTCGCTATCAAATACTTTTTTGTTAATTATTATATATCGCCGATCGAATGGCCACTTACTTTCAGATTTTATTGATAAATATAACTTATACGCAGCGACATCCAAAAACGTAATTATAACTGGCGATTTGAATTGTAACTTACTTGCCGATACATTAGAATTAAAGTACCTCAAGAATTTTATAGATAATTATTCTCTTTATTCAATCCCCTTGGGTCCTACGCATTAATCAGGCTTTTCTTATTCAGAAATCGACGTTGTAATAGTCGACTCTGTTACCGACAGATAGTCGGTTCAGGGGCAAGGTGCCCATATGTATTGCGTTCGCTAGTGTACCAGCGGGAGTACTACGTTAGTCGCTTGACTACGTAGCGTCTCTACCGTCGATTCCGGTATCCGCCATTCCGGTAAGTCAGTCGCAATTATACGGTCGATCGTGTCGGATGGTCTCGCTTCGCTCCGCCGAAAGAAAAATAACATTCGCGCAATTGTGTGTCGTTTCTTTCCTCCTGTCCTTGGGTGTTGTGTCCGCGTCTAGATCCGGTGTTCCTCTCAGCGCCTCCTCTCATCCTTTGTCACTTTTCGAGACAAAATTTCTGGTCCTTCGAGCCGGATCCCGCTCTGAAAGACATTCAAAGCATCCAAGCAGTGAAAACCGCAGACAAAACCGCAGAGAAAACGCGAATTTTCGTGATAATTAGTGCTAAATTATCGAGTCGGAAAAACCGACGCCAAGAGATCGCTCTATCTCTCTCGCACTCATACCGCGTCGTTGATACGGCAAACGCCGCCATTAACGCGTTCGGAATCGGTCGGCAAGCATCGGAACGACCGCCATTATTCGTGCCTCTCGGTGCCACTCGGTGCCACTCGGCAAATTCCGCGCTTCCACGAGCCTTCTTCACGGCGGTGTTGACTCATCATGTCGCATACGGTTACAAGCGCAGTTCCGCCATTGCTCTGTCTGGCGTCGTGACTCGCGCAGTGTGTGAATAATACACTCACACTTCTCCTCGTTTAGCGTCGTGTCGCCCATTTGCACACGATCACCGCGAACACGGTCTACAGTGTCGTCGTTTTGTGAGACATTGTCACTTTGTGAGACAAGAATTTTACCACCGACAAACGATTTTAGTTCTCAAACCTTCTCTGGACCAGAGTTTTATCATTGACAGATGATTTTAGGCCTACAATCTTCTTTCGACAAGAATTTTACTACCGACAAAAGATTTTAGTTCTTAAACCTTCTCTCGACAAGAATTTTAACACCGACAAACGATTTTAGTTCTTCACCCTTCTCTCGACAAGAGTTTTACCATCGACAGATGAGTTTAGGCCTACAATCTTCTTTCGGCAAGAATTTTACCACCGACAAAAGATTTTAGTTCTTAAACCTTCTCTCGACAAGAGTTTTATCATTGACAGATGATTTTAGGCCTACAATCTTCTTTCGACCAGAATTTTACCACCGACAAAAGATTTTAGTTCTAAAACCTTCTGACCAGAGTTTTGACATGGGAAAAAGATTTTGGATCTAAAACCTTCTTTAGACAAGAGTTTTATGATCGACAAAAGATTTTAGGTCTCAAACCTTCTTTCGACAAGAGGATATAAGTTAAGTGAAGGTAACTCAAGTTTGTCTCCATATAAAACATATTGGATACGCATACGTAGTCTATATTTATTTATTTATTTATTTAGGCTAGATATTAAAAAAATACATATTCTCCACTTGGAGATACAAATATTTTTCTTGAAGAGAGAGGATACAACCACTCTGGGCCCAGGAGCCTTACTTTTATACTAAATAACTTATAACTATAACTATAAATATAATTATGGTACAGTTTTTGCCTGTCGAAAATAGTAATGTTATAAATACATTGTTGTTTGCTATTCTAGTGAAAATGGTTTACTAGAAAACTGGAATTGTATTTTAATTTAGTTAGTTCTGTAGTATTTCATTATTTTAGATCTAATAATTTTGGCAGAGTCTTGAAGAACTTTAAGTTGATTTGGTAATCTATTAAAAAAAATTATATCTATTATTTTGTTTTAATTATAGATATCTGTTTTTATATTTTTCTTTGATTTTGTTTGTATTTATATATATATATATATATCATTGCAATCATTTTGTTTGTATTTTGGGCGACCTCGTCCGTTATTTTTCATATAATCGCCCGTTTTAAAATTTTTATTATACGCGTGGAACGAGAGCAACCAGTGTCCGGTATTTAATAACCCATATCGAGCAACAGTCGTCAAATCTCTTAGGGCAGCAGTTACCCTAAATTTCGGGCGGCGTCTGCCGTAAGGCTATCGTACAGCTGTCGTACAATAGGCCGTGCGGTTGCGCCACTGATCTTCTCTCAGTGTACGAAAACTTGGTCTTATCAATGAGGCTTCTCAGTCCGCACTGTATCAGTTCACACCTGATCCGCTGCATTAAATAAGCACTACACGCAAGTGTCATCATCTCACCCCTCATGTGATCAATCGACTTTCATTAATATTATGCAGAGACCCTTACCGACCTCACATCAACCCTTTATATTAAATCCTACCAATCCTCATGAAGTCCTTAACTGCCTAAACATGGTATGACGACTTTTCCCCGATCTGGTCGCACAGTCCGCAACACACCGTGCACCGTCCTTACCAAAGACTTTGGCGTCTCGACGACGCCGCGCCAGGTGCACGGGTCACTTCGGGATTCCCCCGGCCCCCATCAATTATCGTCCCGAGCCCGGCTAGCTCGGGGTACCCGTACCCGCACTCGTTACCGAGAGCAAGAGCTGTCCCAGAGGGGTTCTTGCCTCCTGCGGCGCCTGAAAACGCGAAACACTCGAGTTCACAAAGTTACGACGGAGGAATGGGCACACACAAAGGAGAACGAAATATACTGGTACTTAATCAATCAAATAAATCCCGATGAACAAAGTTGTATTTATTAAATAAATAAAGGTATACAAACTGAAATTTTCTATTTAAGGCCGAAGTCACTTACTCACGCTCGTCTTTATTAGCCTCTAAAACACGTTACGCGTCGCTAGCGACTCGGAAAATTCCTACTAACGTACTTTCTCCGACGACAGCCAGAACTATACTGACGAACCGATGTGCTCACTTCAACAATCTTACTCGCGAATGACCTGATTGGCTACGCTCGATGCCGAGACGCGCTCCTCGTTGGTCGCGATTTTCCGCGCGCGTCTTCCTCCCGGGAATCGGGGCTCTCTCTCCGAGTCACATTTACGGTATACGACAGCACTACACGTAAATTAAAGGCATGTATAATGCCGTCTACTCGTACTCGGGGCGGCGGCGACATCGCAGCGTAACTATACGTTACAATGGTTAAAAGCAAGTCGCGTGGGCTAAGCCCCGATAATCTCCAACTTGCATATCTTGAACGCCAATGCCCGGTGATAGCACCGTATTTGGCAGTATTTATTAATACCTCTTTCGCTACCGGCGTCTTTCCCGCTAACTCGATATCTTCCTACATTATCACACTCAAGGAAGTACCCAACCCTTTAAACCCGTCCGATACCCGCCCTATAGCTAAACGACCCCATCTTTCTAAAATCGCTGATTTCCTAGTTACTAGTCAAATTGTTACTTCAAGTGACAAAATGCTTAACCACCTCCCAACCACCATATCTATCGGCTAGATTCATCCCTATACCGGATTCCAGGCGATGGTCATCACGCTTGAGTTCCACGCTTCATTCTCCCAATCCCATGCACAAACATGTTTGCACATTCATTCTGGATCACTGCCATACAACTTTGGAACTCATTACCGAGCTGCCTTCATAACATCTCTACCATTACTAATTTCTGAACTCACCTACATGCATTCCTATCGAGAAATGACTGCGAACCTAACCTCTAAAACAATGCACCGATATACGGCCGTACACTCGGACAAACGCGAATTTTAGAACTTTAGTTCTAATATTTAGTGTAAATAGGTAAGGTAATAGCGTTAGTATCTAAGCAAACCGAAATAAATTTCAAATTAAGAAAGTAACTAGCTTATAAATCATAATTTGTTTAATATTCTCCAACGCCGATATAGCATCGTAAGGTAATAGCGTTAGTATCTAAGCAAATCGAAATAATTTTCAAATTAGGAAAGTAACTAGTGTATAAGTCATACGTTGTTCAGTACTCTCCAGCGCCGAGAGAGTATTGTAATGTATTACCTCTACAACCTGTTCTACAACGACAGGAT
The DNA here is from genome assembly GCA_030522945.1 of Trichopria nigra. NCBI lineage: Eukaryota > Metazoa > Arthropoda > Insecta > Hymenoptera > Diapriidae > Trichopria > Trichopria nigra. The sequence continues at coordinate 5,955 of JAPYZR010012672.1, forward strand.
GATATCACGATTTGTCCACGGCCCTTCATGGCCAGGACACTAATAAATTGGTCATCAATCTCTCTCTCTCTCTCTCTCTCTCTCAGGCACATCCCTAGATCAAATTTATCGAGGCTCGTCACTTTTTCTTCCTCAAATTCCCTACTCCTGCTAGCCTGCTGTTCTATCCTCATCAATTTAGGGTCAACGAAGGTTGACTTCATGCTCTTAGGCTTCGTTCCTATGTTAGCAATCTTCAGCTCTAGTGTAGCACAGGCCTCGATTAGCGCGCGACTGCGACGTTTGGTCTTCACTGCCTCACTCCGTTGCCCATGCATTAAAGTCGCCACCGATTACTAGTGGTGGCAGTTGGAGGTTATAGTACTTTCAACTCGTTGATGGTAACACAGGATGGAAGGGAGGAATTGTATAATATTATACCGCCCACCTTCACCCAGGTAACATTCGGCAATGGGGCGGCCTCTCTTTTCGATATATGGAAGTTCCATGAAATTAACATTGTTAAGGGGTCACACCACTGTGGAATTTTCAAAAAATCGACAAATTTTATTTGGCTTAAACGATAGTTTATGGCCATAGAAATAAGATACCATTCGAGTTTTAGAGTAAACAACTTTTTCCGACCGGTCTTGAGCATGTAATGTGCCCCTACCTGGGAACCTCCGGCGCGGCCCGAGCGGCGTCAGGCTGTACATTGGAGACGGTGACAGTAAACCATTTAAACGCATACTAGACACAAATGTTTATGAAGATATCACTGTAAAAAAAAGAGTGCATCAATCACGTGCAAAATCGTATGGGTACGAGACTGCGAACTTAACAAAAACAACGAATGGACTCGGCGGCAAAGGAAAATTGACCGGAAAGTTAATAGACGAACTAAGTATATACTACGGATTGGCTATAAGAAGAAATACAGGATGTGTTGAGGCAATGAAAAAAGAAATCTAGGCGACACTCGATCATGAATGTTCCACCGACGAAAATCCTCGACACGACAAATGCCCTAGCGGTGCCGACTCGCGGTAGAAAACAAAGGCTACCGACAATTTAGATTCTTACTGCCATGAACAGCTGCTTAATGTGGAAGTTCTCAATAACGTGAATCCGATTTATGATGAGCTTTCAAATGATGATTTGCTTACTCGCTGTTCAGGAGGTTTCACCCAGAACAGCAATGAAAGCTTCAACTCGATAGTGTGGCGCTTGGCTACCAAGAACATTTCTAGTATCAGTGTCGTGCTTCAAGAGTCTGCTGATACTGCTGTATGCGTTTTTAACGACGGGCTTAGCAGTGTCATGGAAAGCATGCAAGTGCTAGGCATGACCATAGGGGCCCAAGTGCTATAATTTCTGCCTGGAAGCTAATGCACAGCGCGTCCAGTACGCCGAGCGGTCATTAACGGATGCAGTGAAAGAGGCGCGCTCGAGCAAGAAATCACGTAGAAAAGCGGAAGAAGACCAAAATGTTAAGTTGGACGGGCAACTTTGTGGTGCTGGGCATCGCAGACTGATGGTAAAAATTTTCGTTAGGTCCATTTTTTCACTTTAATAACAAAAAACTTGTATGTCAAACTTTAAATGCGTTTTTCTCGAAACCGGTTTTCTGAAATCTGCATGGAACATCGCGTCCACAATTTTTATCCGATCGACTTGAAATTTTCTCACAATCTTTAAAACTACTTTTTGCAACAAAGTATCCATGGTTTTTTTAATTAAGCAAAAACTGTTCATTCCACGAGGACTTCTGTCAGAAATCGCACTTCAAAATTCAAATGTGCGCCATTTCGGCAAAAATCAATATTTTCAAAAACGCATGTGTACTTTGTTAGATATTTTCATATAAAATAACAAGAAATTTTTTGTTTCGTTCCAGGTCCAAAAATGCATGCAGTGGAGCCATAAAAAAAGGTGCCGCCAGAGACGGGCTGTGGGCGGCCATTTTGACTAAAAAAATGTTTGAAAAAAATGTTTTCTTATACTTTAATACATGTAATTAATATCACGAAGCTGTGTTTGTAAATAAACTTTGTCTTCGTGTGAAAATAAATTATGGAAAATGTACATGATTTTAGGACTGCTACTGTGGTGTAACCCCTTAAGTTCGATACGGTAGAATTCGACAAGGAAAGGTGATGCTGCCGATTTTATTTATTTATTAAAAATATATTTTATTTTATTTTATCTTTTTTTTTAACTTCTATTTCTTAAGCGGCTGGCGGTGATGTTGTCGATCCCTTTGACACAGCGCTGTGATTAAGATGATTCGGCGAACTAACTGCCTACCGCAGGAGGGGCTTGCCCAAAACGCCATTTTGACCGTTGCTACAGCGAGAGCACGTAGTCTGCGGACCACAAACGCCAGAAATGCTCGGCCATTTGTTGACACGCTTGCCAACGTGACAGACGATTAATCGGTATGGTTGAGAGGGATTCTTCGGGGATCGCATGCAAAGATCCAGGAAATGGGCAGGAGTCAGAGCACGTATGTCGTCAATGTCCTCACTCAGTGCACCTAGAGTCCGTGATTTGAGTACCGCTTCAATTTGTCACAGGACGGTGGTCAATGCTTCCAACGTGGGGGTGTGGTCCCCTAGTACCCGTTTCAAATGGAACTTGGTACTCTTAAGGGAGGGGGGGGGCGTAGGTTGCCGTTCTCTCGGTCTTTGCCTCTTGTTTATATGCGCCTTTAGGGCGCCGCTCCGACCGATTCCAGTTTTTGTTTGGATTTTCTTTGGCATTCAGGCCAGAGGTGTTATGAAGGTTTGGACGAGTTCCGGTTGAAGAAGTGCTATCAGATGACAGCACCTTTCTTACAACCGAGGGTCCGTCGCCATCCCCTCCCCTCTTCGGCGGTTGTGAGTTGCCAACTTGTTGATTCGCCGAGGCCTGTGATTGTGTGGCGTCCATTGCAGCACCTACATCTTCCATTCCTCGGGTAGTTTTAGCAGCTTTCCCACGGAGCTTTACTTGCTCGAAGCGGAAGCTGTTAGAAACTCTTTCTTAACTAACTGGAGGAAGGATTCTTCATCCATTACCATACTCAGCTGTACGATACCTCCCTCATCAGCGCGACGGAGGACGTTCCAGGTCGAGGTATCCAGGGGCGAGTTATGCCCCATGATTAGCCACAGAATCCTGTTGCTCTCATCCTTCGCGCTGTTCGGGAAATAGCCGGTCAATACCCTTGGCTTGGGGAGGTCAGCCTCCTCTACCAGCCTGGCTTCTGCTCCCTCCCAGAGCTTCCCGAAGTCCCGGCATCCGCACAGTGGAAAAGAAGCCATCCCGACCGGTGTCTACAGCCCAGAAATTGGGGCCTTATCAGCTCCTGCCTGCGCTCCACCACCACACCGAGAAGGGCCTCCCCGGGAATGTTATTAGCTTCTAAAAAAATCTTGGATTTTTTATTTCAGTTGATCCACTGATGCGCTATAGTGTTCACCGCAAAACCATTTTTTTGGAGGTGTTTCTGAACAGCCGCCATTTTGTAATTTCAGCATGTTTGTTAATATAATTTGTTCTAGATATTCTTCAAATGTTGCTTTATTATCCCTGTCACTTCAAGTTACTTCCACTGATAGTAGCGCGTCAAAAAATTCGTAAAAATGGGTCATTTTTAGGCCGATCAGACCCCCCACCTTTACCCCCCAGACCTCCGAAGTGTATAGAAGCTGGCGGGATGTATTTCCAAGTGGTCCCATCTCGGGGGAGAAGACCGTGAAACTCGCAAGATCAAAAGCGCGCGACAACACGGTCTTGGCACCGGGCTCCAGTATTTGGACTAATTAAAAAAAAAAACTGAATCTTTAACGTTTTGACCGTTTATTACCCTTAATTCCTCCTTTAAAAAATTCTATAAGTAAATACATTATTAAGAAATGTTATAAATGAAAAAATCTCTCTGTAAATATTGAAGAAGAAAGAAAAAAAAATATATATATATTTGCTCAACAAATATATATATATATTTTGCAAATATATTAAGATATATTATATATATATATATATATGGAATACCGTCAGTTCCAGGTCCAAAAATGGCACATTACCGATAGTTCCAGGACAAGTGCATACTTCCAGGACCGTCC
>JAPYZR010012682.1:0-11821 GCA_030522945.1 Trichopria nigra
CCGGGAGTGGTCCATATATGGACCAGCACTCCGAGTGGCGACTTGTCATAAGATGTTCATTCATTTAAGTCATGAAATTCAGCTTAAATGCGAGGTCAATTTTAAAGGAAAAATCCCCGGAGCGAAAAGGTTAAAGAGTGTACCAAATTTTTTATTTCGTACTTTTTCTCAATTTTATAGGTTTACTCTATGCCTGAACTCATCAGTAATCGAAATATTTTTCGTTTTTCGATTTCAGGCCAATAGAAAAAGCTGGGCGGTGGCAGCCGTTTTACGACTTCGGCAAAAAACGGCCTTCGTGGAGGGACTGTACCGCCGCCATTTTGTATTAAAAAAAAAAAAAAAAATTGTTTTCATTACCAGTTAAATGTCATTAAATTGATTTAATTATTATACAATGATTTAATTATTTTATTACCCTCAAAATAATTCACGAAAAATTACTGATTTTCGAGCATTTACTTGTATTTCCCCCCTTAAACGAGGATTATCCGAATTATTTTCTCTTATCAGTAACAAAAATAATTTATTTCCGGTAATCTTCGTTTAATTCTGAATCAATTTCAATGATATTTGTTTAAGGATTGTATACGTGACGTAGAATCACCCTTCCAAAGCCCAAATTTGGAAAAAACGTTTCAATAATTTTTAATTTATACGTTTGTTGTTGGAAAACTCGATCGGTAACTCTTCAACTTTAGAGCCCCCTTAAGAAAATTTTTACGTACAACGTCCCCTTTCGGGTGCACACTCTTGATAAAAGTTAGTTTTTCGACTTGGGAACTTGGGAACGCTCAGTTTAAGAGTCCAGCACGCTAATCACTTACGCATCGACTCCCCCACGTATACTGAGCATGTACAGTACGTACTTTGACATATTTGATTAACATTTTATCATTGCTATTTATGATGTGATACAATCGTATTAAAATAATTTAATAAAATTACCGTGCGTCCTTTGGAATATTTTCGGGAATCCTGATCATTTCCATAATCTCGTCGTTCGCGATCGAAACCTTCAGGTCTTTTTCGGCGAATATCTTCTTTGTCATCGTATCTACGATTCCTGTCTTTTGGCGCATCATCCCTGGGCCCGCGCCAAGAACGATCGACAGCTAATTGAATAGAATCATACGAATTAAATAAAATATTTTTTTTTTTAGAGATAGTAAAAATAGATTATAAAAAATACTCAATAAATAAGAAATTAACTTTTGAATTTAAGTACAAATAAATTATTCATAGTAAATGTTAGTTTAGACATAAAAGATAAACGTCAGTTTATAAAGCCTGCAAATTACTCTCCCATAAATAAAACATTATGCATTTTATTTTTACTAACTTAAGAAAGGAATGTGTATGATACAATATGATTCCGAACGATAAACAAATTATAGTTCTGGTAAATATTAAAATGATATATTCGTTCAAATTTGAAAGAGAGACAAAAAAAAACCGGTTAAGTCAGAGACTGAGTATAAAACACAAATAGAAAAAAGTAATCCCAAATATAACAGAAAATATTATCTAAGAACAATTTAATGATAGTTACCTCCTCTATCTCTTTCCGGAGCCCGCTCTTGGTCACGATCACCCGTCGGTCGTGGCAGTTTTTCTCTATCTGATACTTTTTCTGCTTGCACTCCTGTCGTTTCTCGTTCAGATAACTTTTTAGATCTCCAATTCGCTGATGACACTGGCCTTTCCATGCTCTTAAGGCGCTCTTCTTCTAATTTGCGTTCGATATCAGCTTCGCGTTGTCTTGCTATTTCGGCCTGTTTTTCTCGGCGCTCATTTTCTTTAGCCTCTTCGGCACGCCTGATCGCTTCTTCCATTTCCGTTTTTGCTCTTTCTTCTTCCAAGCGCTTTCTTTCTTCTTCCTGCCTTAGCCGTATTTCCTCTAGACGTTCCCTTTCGATAGCCTCAGCACATTCTTTTTGCCACTGAATTTTCCGTTCTGCCTTACGTTCCATCTTTCGGATTTCCAGTCTCTTAATACGTTTCTCATTAAGAATCTGTTCAAAATCTGCAAGTTTTTTAATGTATATATTCTTTCGCTCCTCGAGAATTTTATTTGCGAATACATCCGCGTCTTCTTTCATCTTCTCAAGACGTTCGCGAGTTGCAACCGATTGTTCTCTTTCTTCAATGGCTGCCTGAATTCTCTCAGCTTCTTGCTGTTCCCATCGCTGTTTCGCTAGTTCTTCTTTCTGCACAACGGCCTTTTCAAGCAATGGAATTTCTTCAATACGCTTAGCACGCTCTAAATGATCCACTTTCTTTTCCTGAGACTTCAATTTTTGTTGCATTTCTCTTCGTTCCTTTAGAAGCTCTTCAGCTTCGCGAGCAGCTATTTGCTCTGCATCAAGCGTTTTAATCTCTTCATCATCCAATTTCTTTAAAACTTTTTGTCCATGGCTTGTTTGTGAAATTTGTTGCATTTTTTCCTTCAAATGACGATCTTTAATTTGCTGAATCTCGCTTTGTTGTCGTTTTCTTTCTCGTTCTTCGCGCTCTAATTCTATCCGTTTTTTTTCAGCGAGCACATGTTCTCGGTGCAATTGTTCTTGACGTCTCAATTCCTCTTCTTCTCGCACGTTATTAATATGTTCAATATATTCTTTACGTTCTTCAATTATTTTTTGTCTACCTAAAACTTTTTGATGTTCCTTGACTTTAGTTTCATGATAAATATTGACCATATCACGACGTAACTTGTCGCGAGCTTGTTTCTGTACATTCGGATTGATAATATTAATAGCACGATGTAGTACTGTAGCCATATTAACTAATTGACAACGAATTTGCTCAGATGGCATAGCTTGAAGAACCGGTCCATCAGGATGGTCTTCTCGTTGAGCTTCAGACAAATCAACCCCGAAATGAATGGAGTTCTTTCCGTGGTCGATTCTAAGTTGCATGTTATTGTACCTAACGCAATCAACAAGCAAACTTTCAAGATGAAAACGATCTGTGAATTTTGCAAGTTCAAGAATTCGTGTAAACTGTATAGTTACGTATATTTGAGATAGTTGATGAACTAAACGTACTAACGTCAAATCTTGTAATGCAGGAATATATTGCACAAGTGGACTTGTGTCGTCTGATAGCAAATTTTTTGTTACCGAATCCACTCTACTGCAAAGTTCCAATGGTTGAAATTCTACTTCCAACCAAGAATAAAGGTCTTGGAGAAACGGTGCTGCTAAGTTCAATATATTTAAACGTACAATATCCTTTAGAAGTGAAGCTCTTGTAGGTGGTTTATTTAGTCCTAGAAGGACAGTTAGTTTTTGCACTTTTTCTTGAGGAGCTTTGTCGGTTTCAATAAAACGCTCATATTCGGGATTAGCTGAGGGTAAAGGTATCGATAAAGTAGCAAGTAAAACTCTGTTAGCCATCCGTTGTTGTTCATCTGGTGACATATTCTTTTTCATGTCCCGTGTTAGTTGCAATAATTTAAATAAGGCTGCTGCATGAAACAAATTATTTCCAGCTTTCCAAAACACCATACCTAATTTTTGATAGTAATTAGCCATAGTTTTAGGAACTGGCATCTTTTCTGATGAATTCATGAGTCCATGATTATCTTCAATTGCTTTATAAGCCTCTTGCCAAAGATCCATTTGCATTGCATAATCCAACTGATTTAGACGTGTTTCGAGGTTTAATTGTTGTGTTTCAAGTTTGCTCATTGAAACGTTAGAAGCAAGCGGAGGAAGTTTACTTCTGTCTTCAAAATGTTTCCTTAGTTTCTCACAAAGTTTGCGAAATTCAGTTTTCCGATTATACTCCAAACAAAATTGAAATGCCATTCTACAGATTTCGTGGTAGAGCATTTCAACATAAGCGTTTGTCTTTAATAATTCCAAACACTGACAATATACTTCCCAACGAAATTTAACCCATGGTGTTAATATAGTGCGATCACTTCGGTCTTGTGCGTCTTCGCCACTAACAGCTGACAGTAAAACACTTTCAGGGGTTGCAAGATTATCGAGATCATCAATATCTATAACAGCTTGCTGACTTTGCTTGCGAGCAGCGTCAGTTTTTTCTTCTGCCATGCGTATGTAACCACGTATAACCTTATCTAAACTTCCGACATTTACCGATTGAAACATATTTCGATATTGAAACAACCCTTCTTTAGCAATATGCGGTTTCCGGAGATCCACACATAATTCAAGGAACTTGAACATGATAGGCTCCAAGATGGATTCTGACAAATTGAAAATCCATTTTTTATTACGAAAAACTTCTTGAAGAGTATCCAAAGCTCTAGCTGGTTTACCAACTTCGATGAATTCTGAAATTAGATAAAAGAAATATACTTATTAGACAGAAATAAATTATCATGTAATAATCATTAAAAAAATTACCATGATGGTTAAAATCTTAATATTTTACTGCAGTTAGAATATGATAAGACTGATGCTTGGAAAGCGATGTGGAAGCTTTATAGTGCTGTGATTCTTGCTACTTTACTTTACGCATATCAACTCTGGGAGCTTAAATATCTGGATAGTTTGCCCAACCAGCATTTTTCAAAAGAATTTTTAATTTACCCTTGTATTTAGTGTGGCTTGAATTAGATCTTTACAATATAGCACTGGAGATGTTCAGTCGAGTGCTTAACCCTTACAAGCACGGTGTCGATCCAGATCGACACCTTTTTGTAATGAAATTTTTACATATTTCAGGTAATAATTCATTAATTTTGTTGCAATTTTTTGCTTCATAAGTTTGAGAACATGTTAGGAAACATAAATAAATCAATATTTACATAAATAAATCAATATTTATCGTTAATTATTATGTTATGTTGCTTAAAATAATAAACAAATTGTAAATTTGATTGATTTTTTCACAAAAAATGTATGCTAGACGAATCTAACGTCAGATTTGCAAAATTCAAAATGGCGAATCCAAGATGGCGGACAAAAATTAAAAAATTTTGAATTTTGCAAATCTGACGTCAGATTCGTAATCAGCGACCCCGAAAACCCCCGAGTAACAAATTTCGTTTTGATGGAGCAACTTTTAATATTTCGGTCCGCCATCTTGGATCCGCCATTTTCAATTTTGCACATCTGAGGCCAGACTCGTGATCAGCGACCCCAAAAACCCCCGAGTAACAAATTTCAGCTGTTTTCCGTGTAAAGAAAAATGTATGCTTCAATGGGTTAAATGAGTTGTCAGAGTACGTATGAAAAGTTTCAGTCTGCCAAGAATATTACTCTTTAGACTTAGGGAATTAGCTTTAAATAAGCTGGCAGTCAGATCATTGAATTGGATGCTTTTGTCAAAAGCCATATTGGATAGTCCGTATAGACATAGGGGCAAGCGACTTTTGAGATTATGTTAACCCACATTTCTGGGAACTAACTATATACCCATGTCCTATACGAAAGATTCGAGCATATAAACGTTTTAATTGTTATTATTTTTATTATTTAGAAAGCAATAAAAATGATTAAGAGTAGATGTCAGATTTTGTGAGTACACATCTTCATGGAAAACATGAAATAAATTATAAATTTTTAATTTAATAATGTATAATATGAAAATGACGAATAAATCAGACAATCATGATAAATGCTTAATTTAGCCATGTGCTGTAGGTTTTGATGGATATTTCAATTTCTTTCTAAATTCTACTTTTCAAAATTTTGAAACATTGAGACACGGTTAGCAACGTTACGACATTGGAATTGTACGAAAAAATCCATCAAAATATTGAATATCATGATAAATGCATTGTAATAAACATATGAAACTATGTATTCAAAATTCAAGTAAAAGATACCATGTGTAACAGAAGTTCACAGAGAAAAATTTTCTTGGGAATTTTACCATACTAGATGGTAATTTAAGGACATACTTTCATCGTAAAAAATCTGCTTTTTTATAATAAAAATTACTACACGGAATAGCAATTTTTACAATAAAAAATGGTAATTTTTCTGATGATGAAAGTGTCCCAGTAAACGAAAAATAATTGAAGTGTCAAGAATCTGAATTGAACAGCGGAAATCTGAATTCTTTTTAATTCTTCTAACCTCAAAATGATTAAAAATTCAGATTGTCGCTGTTGAATTGAGATTCTTGACACTTCAATTCTTTTTCGTTTACTGGGGTGTCCATAAAATGCCACCTGGTATGGTAAAATTCCAGAGAAAATGTTCCTTCGTATTGTTTATTAGTGGCTTTCAATACCAATTTTCTAAATATTATTCAATGCTTCAGCTTAACCTTCGGTTCACCGAAATGTGTTGAGAACATGTTTAATTTCAATTTTCAAAGTGCGAATAGGAAGGTCGCGTAAAGCGTCAAAAAACGCAAATTTTGAAGCATAGTTCCTAGTATTTATTATTCAAATTCTTAAACTTTAAGCAAAAATTCCATTACGGAAATAATAATGATTGTAAAAATGACCAAACACTTAGAAATATTATTCTTAAATTTGATTTTATTGTCGTAAGGTAAATGTACCAATGATTGGACATGAATCTATAGCTGAACAACCTAATCAATGTTCCTTATGCCCTCAAACAAGTGTAAAAATTGATTAGGTTATCAAAAAAAGAATGTAATTAAGTAAATATCAATATTACAGTGCGATTTGAAACTTAAAATGATACGTCGTTACCTTTTGTACATCAGACCTATAGGAAGATAACAATATTAACATTATATTAACTGCATCTGTCAACCCCACCAATTAATTTTGATCAAACTCAAAGTATCCTTAATGTACGAATTGATAGTCCCCTTTCCCGCAGCCCCATTTCGAAACTTTTTGACATAGGCTTTACAATCAAAATTACTCCAAAAAGACTCGTGTCCAGAATTGCAAATTAAAAAAAAAAATAATCATGTCACGATGTTGATAATCGATGCTCGTGAGATAATCGAAAATCAGGCCAAAATTAAGTATTATCCCGCTCGTGTGGTTCCATTTTCATTAAACAACAATCTTAATGTCAACCATTAATCCGAGCGCGTAAATCTGAGAGTTTAAAAAAATATGACGTTAATTGGATTTTTCGCTCACGAGATAATTGTGAAATGGCTAGAAAAAGAAAAACCTTATTACTAAACGTTTAATTAAAAAGAAATCATGTCGGTATGTTTTTATTCATGAGATAATAGCAGAAAAGTGAAATGGGGTTGAAAACCAGCAATTTGCGACGTCAAATCAAGTAATTCGATATTCCAAAATAGAGAAACAATTCTAATATTGTAACATGTCTTGACATTTTGAAATATAGAATTGTAGGAAAAAATATTTAAATATCAATCTAAGCCTACAGCACAGCATTAAATTAAACATTTATCATGATGGCATGATTTATTCGTCATTTTCAAATTATACATTATTAACTTAAAAATTTATAATTTATTTCATTTCATGAACTACAGTAAACTGCAAGAGACGATTCTTGAACAAAGTTATCCCCTCGAGCGGGTTTTAGAGTAGAACATTTATCAACCTAATTTCGCAACAAGAAAAATGTAAATTAAAAATGATTGAAACATTTTTTCAAAATTCGGGCTTTGGAAGGGTTATTTTACATAACACGTACAATCTCTAAGAAAATACCCGTGAAATTGGTTTAAAATTGAATGAGAACGATCTGAAATAAATAAATTACAGTTCCAAAACCTGAATTCGAAAAAATGTTTCAATCATTTTTAAATTGCACTTATTTTTTTTGAGGTTAGGTCAGTAACTGGTCGACTTTAGACCAGCCCACAATAAAACAAAACTGCTCTTCAAATGTTGGATGATGTATCCATACATTGTGTTAATTGCAAGGTCTATTAATTCGACTTTAATAAATTTAGAAATGTTTGGTTTGTCGTAAAATAGGTAAAGTAACAAGCATTACACCATATCTATATTCAAAAAGTATAATCTTTTTAAATTAAAAAGAATAATAACTTTAAATATGTCAAAATTCGTTTTGCTTTATATCTTAAGGGGGTTCTAAAGTAAAAGATTTACCGACCTAACCTTGCGACAAGAAAAGTGTAAATAAAAAATGATTGAAACATCTTCTCAAGTTCGGGCTTCGGAAGGGTGATTCATAAAAAATATATCGGTAGCATTTGGTTCAAAATTAACTATCGGAAATAGATCATTTTCTCTTATATGTAACAAAAATAATTTATTTCGGATAATCCTCGTTTAATTTTTAACCAATTTCAAAATCACCCTTCCAAAGCCCGAATTTGTAAAAACAGCTTGAATAATTTTGCATTTACACTTTTTAGACATTAGGTTAGATCAGTAACTGCTCTTATTTTCGGTATCTTTAGATCCCCTTTGAGACAAAATACAATGCACATTTAATCTTATGTTTCCGACATCGCTACCTGTAAAAATACAACATTTAGCAAAGCATCCATAATTCTACAAAATAAAGGCCACATTGAAAGCTTGTACGCATGTTGAATTATACTCAAGTACATACCATTTGCTCTCTTCAGGGCATTTTCTGGTCGCTGTCCGTATCTCGCCATTCTGATTTCTCAATTTAATCTAAGACAATAACATTAATATTACTATTATTGTTAGAAATTGGGAACACGTTTTTTTATTCACTGGTATAATACAATATGCAGTGACTGTAGACGTGGAAGACTGAAATCAGAGATTAGTATAATGGAGATTTAATGGAGATTGCTCGCCGCACGCTTCGTTTTGGCTTTCGGCGGGACAGCAGCGAGTCGCAGAGGGACCAGACCGACTAGACCGAAATTTAGACTGATTCGAGCGCCGTCTGTATGTGCCTCTCAAACTACATATGTATACCCAGCAAACACGACGAACTGTAAAATGACGTCGAAATGTCTTCATTTCGACACTTCATCAACATTTTGACGACATTTGGACGTCATTTTACAATTCATGCTTACTGTGAAATTTTCGAATCGAATTTGCAATATCGGAAACGGATAAAAAAAGTATTGAAATACATTCATTTTAATGAGTCTTTGAATTTGTACTTTGATGGGAAAAACGAATCCATTTTTATCCGCAATTCATTTCTATATATATATGTTCATACGAATAGAAAATTTGTTTTTTAATCCACGCGAATACATGTCTGATTCACGCTGAAAAATCTTACGGCCGTGTAACGAACATTATTTTTTGGTACCCCAGCAAGCACAACTTGCAAAACGACGTCAAAATGTCGTCAAAATGCTGACGGATGATTGATCTGACTCACTCATCTGCGGCGTTTTGACGTATTTTTTATAGTTCGTGTTTGCTGGTACCATTGCCGTAAAGTTCGCAGCCAATTTATTGGGAGTGGGAGGATACATACGTATTATGTGGATATCTAATGCCGAAGTATGGAGTGGATTTCTCGTAATTTAGCGGAACCTGTGGAAACTGCGGAACTTCATCAGGGATTGGTCCTTCCTTTTTTCCGCATTTATCGCACATTTTATAAAAAAAAAAAAAAATATTTCTAAAATATTATTATATATTTATAAAAAAATATTATAAAAATATTAATTCATTTTTTCAGTGCGTAAAGTGCACTTTTTTCATTCTGTGCGTGAAACGAGCTTTACACTTTACGCACTGAAAAAATGACTTTATGCGTTTACTTTAATCCTGCTATTCGTGCAAAAAATATCATATGAGGCGCTTTCTGCTTTGCTGGTGCCTCGTGGGGACCAATCGCTGCTCGTGAATAAAACACGGTACACACTTGCTGCATAATATATACTATTGCCTACTATGTAAGGTGATTTTTATTAATAAAAATTTTTTATAATTTTTTTTTTTATTTATATTTAAAATATATTTATTTAAAAACATTTTGTTATTAAATTATTTTTATTTAATTTTTTAATTTTGACAAAATATTGTCGGTAAGAAAGGAATCTCGGAAAACCCGTTTGTGTTTTTTCTGATCGCTTTAGCGGCCCCTTTACAAGTATAACCATAAATGTCCTCACACAGGAAGCACAGGAACATCCCAAAATACCGTTTAACTATTGTGATGTTACTATGCACGGAACAAGAACGTTCTCTTGTACATAAAACGTTATTTAAATGTTGCATTAACGTTATAAATGAAACGTGACTCTGGAACGCGTTCCTGTATGAGGACATTTACCGTTACTCACGTATATTAATGAAACGTCCTTGTAACATTACTGATGGCAAAATATATATCTAGTATATGATATTCCGCCTCCAACATAATTCTGCTGCATTTGTCAGAGCAGGCTTGCCAGATTTGGGCAATAAATCTCCCAATTTTCATTTGAAATGTACATCCCCACTTGGCCTATCTGGCAAGTCTGTGTCAGAGTCCAGCGCATACAATTGATGGCATATAACAGTTGAATCTCGTCGGGAGGAATCTGGCGCTTTTTGTTTCTGTCAATGCGAGAAGATGTCAACGTAATACATGTATGCTGCTGTGATAAAACCGATAAAACCTAAACCTAAAAGGTCTCCTAAATCCTCAACGTCATTTACAAACGGCAAAGACTGCGGCGCAATGCCGGTCTCAACTTGACCTATACTGTTATTAAAAAAACTTGATTCATTTGAGTCAAAATTATCAGCTATTGATACGGTGTGCTGTGGTTTTGATGATCTTCGAAAACAAGCTGATTCAATGTCCTGCAAATTTGACAGTTTCTCCTCTGATATTCGATCTATCGGCAGAATCGTCAACTATACTGAAGTGAAATCGAGAAAAAAACTGAAGAGATACAGTTATTACATTGAAATATATAGGCTATCAGCTAAAAACGAACGTCTCCTACTACTACAACATAATCGTGATGTTTTGAAAAGCGTTTAACATCAATAGAGTTTATTACTGAATATCAATCTGATATAGTAATCAGTGCGCCTGAATATGAGCGATGCCAGTAGCGGCTCTTGGAGTGCCCCTATAGCCCCCTACTACACTATATATCATCGAGAAGTTGAACATGTGTGAATCGTGTATGCATGCCATCACGTATAAAAGAAAAACACTCATGGTTATAAAACATATGAAATTAATATTTTTGGAATAAATTGCATTATTCAATTAGTTCCAAGTATGAATTCATTTCTGTCGATATACTACTATAAATGCGATTCTGTACTATCCCAGCAAAAACAAATTAATTCAAATTGATTCGTTTTTGAAAAATTGAATCAAATTATTAAAAAGCTGCAATCAAATTAAATCATGAATCAAAATGTTAATTAAAAATTAAAAATTGAAAATTTAATGTTTTAATCAAAAATTAATCAAAAAATAATCGATTAGGAATTTCGAACGTTGTCAATAACATATATTGAATGAAAAAATGTTGATAGAAAATTCTTAAAGTCAATCAATGTGAATAAAATAATAGTATATTGTTCACCCAGGGGGATAGGCGGGTCATTATTACCCGCGGCAATGTTTGTAGAACGAGCCGTAGTCGAGGGCGCGCGCAGCGCGCCCGAGACGATGACGACTGACGAGTGATGCAAACATCGCGCAAGGGGAATAATGACATATCCTCCAAGATGTACACCATATTTTATGTCACAAAGGCGTTCATATATGAACATATTATATGTATATTGTAGAAATTGGAAGATAGAGAATTAAAGGAGGGGCGGAACAATCGAGTGGGGAAGTGGGAAAAGATGGGGGGGATGGGCGAAGCCCCCTCCCCCCCCCCCCTTTAAAAAAAGTTGTGACTATTATTCGAAATAAAATATTATTTTATGATAATAACCTTTTGGCAAACTGTCATGTGCGGAGAGTTCGCGAAACAAAAGACAGCACTACGGCTT
>JAPYZR010012683.1:0-15487 GCA_030522945.1 Trichopria nigra
ATGAATAAAATGGGATTGAAACGTTTTTTCAAAATTTGGGCTTTGGAAGGGTGATTCTACATAATATATACAATCCTTAAAAAAATATCGATGAAATTGATTCAAAATTAAATGAGAATTATCCAAAATAAATTATTTTCTCTTGCCAGCACCAAAAATAATTAATTTCGGATAATTCTCGTTTGATTGTGAACCAATTTCAGCGATATTTTTTTGAATATTGTTTATGTTATGTAGAATCACCCTTCCAAAGCCCGAATTTTGAAAAAATGTTTCAATCCTTATTTATTTATACTTTTCCTGTTTTGAGGTGAGGTCGGTAACTGCTCTACTTTAGAACCACCTTAAATGCAAAGATACAAATAAAATGGTTTTGAGAAAGTTTTAAATAAGTGAATTAATAAGTGAATAATATACTTTCTTTCATTCAAATGTTTCTAGAAATCACATATGAAGCTTGGCGAAGCAAAAGACCTTTCGGCTATCGACATTGCCACGGTTCAAACCATGTACAAAGGGGAATGTCACAGGAGAGATCCAGGATTAGTACTGAGGAAAAAAAAATAAAAAACGTTTTAGAAGCTCAAAATAAAGTTTTATATAAAATTTAATTCTATTAATTTATATATGTACATGAAATACATAAAATGTATGCAACCATTATTTAAAATACTGAAAATATTGTCAGTCTGAACGTCAAGATTACATTCCGTAGTCTTTTACTTATGCATGGTCAGTAGAATTTTCATCTTCGTAATAACTTAATTGCTTGAGATCCTCGATAGCTTCCGCAAAGGTCTGCAAAGAATGAGAAAGATATTAGGTAAAGAAGAAACTCATTGCAATACTTTATTTGTATCGATGCTAGATATAAATACTTACAGTTCGTACTTTTTCATTATCATCGTGAGCTAACTTTTCGTATATATTTTTCAAACTTGGTGTCCATATTTGCTGTAAAACCCTGGGTTTAACTTGTCCAAGTAATCTAAGTAGAATACAACTTCTGCATTTCACTACTTCTAGCCGATGAGTCAACAATTTTGTAAAATGTTCGGTAGTTTCTCCTAAAATAGAAAGTTATGTAATTTATAACGTGTTTTAAAAAACCAACGTCAGAAAGTTCCGTAAAGTTTGCCATTAGATTATTTAAAAATAAATTTGGTTGAACTCACTGCAATCCTTGCCCTCGAGTAGAACTCGTTCGACAAGTTCAGTATTCTCCGGTTGTAACCGCAGTATATTATTCATGATGGCGATGACATCACCTACCACTTTTCCTTTCCTCTTATCGAGCGAGAGCAATAGTTGAATCAACGGTACACCATCGATGATGTATATCGCATCACAAAATTGCGAAAGGAACTTTTCATCAATATGAACGAGTCTACAAAGTAGGAGCATTGTGTATTCCAAAGCCTGTAATTCATCAGCCGACATCTTAGATGCCGATTTAGGTGGCAATTTCTGATTCGACCGTTCAGTCATTAGAAGTTTTCCAGCACATGTTAAATTTGGAACGACTCTTACGATGATGTACAATTCTTGAATCTTGGCTAGGTCTTCTTCGCTGATGGAAATAACGTAAGGTAATGCCAGCAAACAAGCAACATATTCAAATACTTTACAGCTTGCTAAGGGATTCCGTAAAGGACTAACGAAGAATGAAACACAATTTTCTTGAAGTAAGGATCCAATTTCTAAATCCATTATCTCTTCCATGGAACGCTGAAGAAAAGCAGCCCACTCTTCGTTCTCTATAGGCTGTTCTGTAGCTTTTGGGTTCCAATCTGGTAATCTCGCTTGCCTATTTATTTCCATATCTTTACCAAATTCCTGCTCATAGTCCAAACTCAAACGACTGGATGCAGTGAATTTACAATCACCGTCACCAAGACAATGATCAGTGTCCGAGGACGTTGATAGACGACAGATTACATTAACGTTATCTCCCTGAATGTTCGGATTCGAAAAATCATCCTTGGGTGGATCGTCATATTGTATAGTCCTCTTTTCATTATCGACTATTTCGTTTTTGATATTTCGAACAGTATCTGCATTTGCATATTTACCATTCGGACAGTCTAGTTGACAAATCGTATTTTCAGCTAAGAGCAAATCACTTTTAAGGGAAGCTCGTAGACTAAGGTTGCTGAGAAGAACATCGATACTTGCACTCGATTCCGTTCCGCTAGGTACGCTTCGACGTAATGCTTGATACCGAGTGTCCATTACATGACCATAATCTTGCATCATTGGATAATGAGGTTGGGAAATACATGTTCTTTGCTGTTCTCTCAATTTCCGATCCCGTTCATAAATTTTCTGTATTCTTTCCTCCAATATTATGCTGTAATATATTATAATATAATAAAAAGTAGTTTATCGATGAGTATAAGTACCATGATTATCGCTTGTGTAAAAATAAAATACTTGAAGATCATACTTAGTTTTATTTGAAGGCATAACCAAGCTCTGAAGCTGCTGTTGTTTTGCAATAGCTTGGCTCGCTGATAAAGGAGTGGTTAGAGATCTTGGTACACCTTCACCAACAGTAAGTATTCTATCTTTTACAAATGGATGATCCAAAAGTTCTGGCCAGGTCAGTCGCTGAGCAGGATCTTTTTGCAACAGACCCTAGTAAAGTAATTCATACATTACATCTGTTACTGAAAATTTAAGGAAAATATACGTATATAGTCAATATGAATTGCAAAATAGGAAAAAGAGTTTTAAAAGTATGAAAGCAAATTGTTAGTAAAGTCAATTTTCAAATAAATATATTTCTTCATTTTCCATCAAATGTTAAAAAAAAGCGAACATTTTTTCACTTAAAAAATAAAAGCAATCTGATAATATAAAATTAAGTCAAGTCTCTTAGAAGATACTGAAAAAATTAATTTATTAATTTAAATTTTCATTTTATCTTACTTACTTGCAAAAAACTTTTACAATGTGGAGAAATAAAATCAGGCCATACAATTGTTTCGTGCCTGATAAGTCGTACTAAGTGTATGATGTTAGATGTTTGAAATGGTGGCTTCCCAACAATGAGTTCAAAAACAATGCATCCTAAGGACCTGTAACATCATCTATGAGTAACTAAAATAATAATTTTCTTCTTATATGAACCAAAAACTTTGTTTATGGCTATTACAGTTCATTACATTGATCTTATATGTATTTTTCTGTATATATATTGTTTTTTTTTTTAATTTTTTGTTAAAATGGTGTACGTAAAGTTTTTTTTTGTTATTGTTGTTCAAAATAGATGCCCCTGATGAGGACCTACAAAAGGTCGAAACTTTGGGCTTGTAAGAAGAGTTTGACATTTATGTACTTAATATACGTAAGATCAATGTAATGAACTGTAACGGTCATAAACAAAGTTGGAAATAAACCTATGAGTAACACTTACAATTTACAAAAGTAAATCAATCAACTACATTTAGAAACGTACCATAAATCAACGTTATGATCATAGGGGTATTCTTCAATAAGTTCTGGTGCCATATATAACGGTGTTCCTTTTATGGATGTTAAAACATGTGTTCCATTACTCATGCTGCGTGCAAAACCAAAGTCGCAAAGTTTTGCAACTCCACTTGAATCAAGTAAAACATTTTGCGGTTTCAAGTCCCTGTGAATTATATGATGCAAGGTATTCGCAATTAAAAATAAATTTTGTAAAAATCAATACAAAAAATTTACAAACCTATGGAGAACACGATTCGAATGCAAATAATACAATGCAGACACAAGATCGCAAGCAATTACTTGTGCTCGTTCTTCTGATAATCGGCCAGCCTTGCCAAGAATTTCGTACAATTCTTTATCCGCATATTCCGTTACGACAACAACCTGAGAGCAATATTTAATCAATGTAATGAATAAAATTTATTGAATATATTACAACATTTTACGAAATAAAACAAACCTCATCTTCAGTTTCAAACGAGTCAAGCATCTGAATAATATTAGGATGATTCAAATGCCTTTGAATTTTACATTCTTGGCGCAAACCCTTTAGTTCTTTCTCTGATCGACCTAACTGTAAGAAATAACGAAGAAATATTTTATTTTATTTATTCTTAAATTATTGAATAAGTTAGCATGCTCGATATTTAATCGAAGCGATTCTACTGGTTTTCACTGGAACCGTGACATGATCTTCATTTTTGAACCATTTGGCATAAAGAAAAATAATAATGACTAAGATTTGAATGACAAGCCAGTTAGATAATATATGTACAGGTCGAAATTTAAGTTATACAGTAAGGGATGACGATACGTATTTAAACATTATGCAAGCTTTAATTTTTACTTGTGCCTTATATACCTTTGCAGTAACTTTATAAGCAACAATTTCACCATCTGAACGTTTCTTTGCTTTATAAACTTGACCAAATGAACCCTTTCCTACTTGACCTAATATAATATATTCCTCCATTTCTATAACAAAAAAGTAATATATAATTAGAATAACGAAATAAAATAATATCTCTTAAAGTAAATAAATAATTATTTACGCATGAATTAAATTTTAACCTTTTAATACATTCTTTCTTTTTAAAATCATGTATCAAATGTGTAAATTCAGGCATAATTTAAAAATCTATAAGTATTGTACACGACTTACTTGCTAGCCTTGCTAGTTAATTATTTGCAATGTTTTGCAATATCATTTTAGGGTTATACTTTTAATCAAACATCGTTTGTTCATATTATAATGTAGCATATAATGTAAAATATAAACAAAAAAGAAGGCGATTCATGAATCGCCAGAAGTCATGGAAAAATTAATCATGATGTAGGCTTTCTTTTTTTTACACTGTCTACTGCAAAAAATTTGTTTGTGCAAATTTGTTTACAAAACTTATTTATCTTTCAATAAGTCTATGGTATATATGAATTGTATATCATCGGATAATCATCGAATATAGACGAACATAGAACGACTGAGTATATATGTATATAGGGAAGATGGGACTAGAACAGGAACAGCGAAGGACAACAAATATACTTTCCGTGTTACTTTACAAACTTTACATGAGAGTGTCTTTCTCACTCTCATTATCACGTATCTAGCTGGAGAACAAATATTCGTCCCCACTGGTCCCCACTATTTAATATGGACGATATGGACTCAGTCCTTCATGTATCTGTGGTATGCATGTTCAATGGTCAGACCGGTCAGACCCGACGAGTGCATAGCTCCGAAGTGGGTGAATGCCGCGGAATTTAAAGGAGTATTCGGGCTCTTTCGAGTTCGTTCGGAAACCCTATCGCCCTATTTTTTATATGTAAGGAAACCCTCCATTTTTTACCAAATTCCTTCAACGGTGGCCTTCAAATTGTTCCACATTTTTCCTTCGAACAGCCTATATATTTTCATATCAGTGGTAGCAATGGTATATAATGGGTATAATGCTGCAAAATTTGCAGGTGATTGCGGAGCTGACAGGTATCTCCCCCTCGTGTAAAGTCGAAACATTTAAAATTTAAGGTGGTTCTAAAGTAGAACAGTTACCGACAGAGCTTTTTAACAATAAAAATATAAATAAAAAAAGATTGAAACTTTTTTTCAAAGTTTGGGCTCTGGAAGGGTGATTCTACGAAACGTATACAATCACCAAAAAAATTACAGCAAAAATCATTCAAAATTAAATGAGAACTTTTGGAAACAAATTATTTTTAAGGCAGGTATGGAAAAATAACTATATATGTCATGTAAAATCACCCTTCCAAAGCCCAAATTTTCAAAAAAACGTTTCAATCATTTATAATTTACATTTTTCCTATTTGGAGGTTAGGTCGGTAACTGTTCTACTTTAGACCCCCCTTAAAGGGTTTTGTTCGATATACGTTATTCGGCGTTCGAGTTATGTTGGGTCTAGTAGGTTAGGTTATATTCGACTATGTATATTCGACCCGTTCGAGTTTGATAAGAAATAAGTTACTTAGAATTTGTTATGAGTTTGATTAGGATTTCTTGCCACGAGGGCTACTGGATGAAATAATGTTATGAGAATTTGTTGTGCAGAAATAAGACAATTAAGAGGGCTCTAAAGTAGAACAGTTACCGACCTAACCTAAAAACAGGAAAAGTATAAATACAAATGGATAAAAACAGTTTTTCAAAATTCGGGCTTTGGAAGGGTGATTCTACACATCATATACAATCCCCAACAAAATATCGGTGACTTTGAGTCCAAATTAAACAAGTCATATCCGTTATGCTGGTAATTTTCTCTTACCAGCAACAAAAATAATTTATTTCGAATAATTCTTGTTTAATTTTGTACCAATTGCACCGATATTTTTTTGAAGATTGTTCGGCAGTTTTATATATGTACACATGACTGACCCGTAGAATGACCGTAGATTGGCCGAGAACTTGATAAAGGGGAACTCGTGGATTTCGTTTTAAGAGGGTTCTAAAGTAGAACAGTTACCGACCGAGTTTTGCAACAATAAAAGTTTAAATCAAAAGTGATTGAAACGTTTTTTCAAAATTTGGCCTTTAGAATGGTGATTCTACATAACATATACAATCCTTTAAAAAATATCGATGAAATTGGTTCAAAATTAACCGAGAATTATTTTCTCTTACCAGCACCAAAAATAATTTATTTCGGGTAAATCTCGTTTAATTTTGAACCAATTTCAGCGATATTTTTTTGAAGATTGTATATGTTATGTAGAATCACCCTTTCAAAGCCCGAATTTTGAAAACATTTTTCAATCATTTTTTATTTATACTTTTCCTGTTTTGAGGTTAGGTCGGTATCCGATCTACTTTAGAACCACCTTAACTTTGCGAATGCTTCACTAGCTCTCTCATAACGGATGTGACGTACACAGTTCGATGCTGCATACTGAGGAAGTCGAGAAGGATACGATATAGACCGTCAGCTGCTGGGAAAGTAGAAAGGTTAGGTGCCATCGGGACCCCGCGGTTATACCGCCTTTATCTATGGACTGTGTGCATACTAACACAAACTTACGGAAGTAATGTTGTGTGACCATGTACATGAACACTTTGAACGCCCTCTTTCTGGGGTGCTGTAAGTCCCATACTGCATCGTCTCATCGAGCAATGTCGTTTCGAACTTTTCTCTTGAACAATGTAGACGATACATTTAAATACATTTATTAAATCAAAAAATATAAACCCTTAATAAATTAAGATTAGGTAAACACAGAGAGAGGCACTCGTTATTATATTTTTTTTTTCACATAAGAATAAAAAAATGTTCACTTAAAATAGAATATCGCACTAAATTATAAGTATAATTAGAGAATATACCATGAACAATCCTAAAATTAATCACATTACTAAATTAATAAGAAAGAATTATATTGATTCTATATAGGATTATTAACTGGTTCCGAATATATTCCGACTTTTTATCGCACAAAAATCTATAGCAGTATACAGATTGCCTCGTAATTAACCTGTCAATTCGAAGTGAGTGACGGCCCTGGTCGAAAAGAGCGAAACTTCCACAATAAACTTCGAACGTTGCCGTCATAAATACCTCTAAAAAATAGGATATTTAAAAGCTTGTATTGTATTAATAGATTAAATTTCAAATAAATTCGTATAAAATATTTATGCAGTGACTAAACTGCATTATCGAATAAAAATGCTCCCCTTATAATATAGCGTATTTATAAAATAATTCACAACAAGCCTGTAATGATTTAAGAAAATTCATATAGTCTTGATGAATTTAATCGATTTTCATTTCAAGTAATTTAATGTTTACAAATTAGCAGAGATAAAAGAATTAGGCAGAGTGTGTACAATAAGTACTCCTTATAGGGTTACCTTTCGCCTTCCCTGGTAAAAATCGGTGTCCGAATTCACGCTTATGTTACGCCTCAAGAAGCGTAAAGCGTTATCTAAACGTATTATAAGAGTGAATTCGGACGTTTATACGCGTACGCTCCATTTTTACCAGGGATTCTTTGCTCATTTTTTTTTTTTTTTTTTTTTTATGAACTTAAAAAGAGTCAATGAAGATATAAGTACTTTCTACAGTCGTTCTGATGTCCATCAACATTTTGCCTCTGCTGATTGGGTATAGGTTCATTATTGGCGTTCAAATTGAATCTGCATTATGATTTATACTTGAATCCCTTAACTATTAAAATTCGATTATTATATTGAGATTATAATTTATTACATTTTTTATAATGAAAATGCATCGCTAATCTATCAAAATAAGAGAATTTCTCTATCTTCCAAACGAATAAATTGTTTTTCCACGCTTTTGAATACCGGCTATATTTTTTAGATTTTCAATTTTTGTCATTCCTCTCGGTTTTACATTTATTTTATTTGTGCTTTTAGTTCTGACTGTTTACATTTACTTTTATTGACTGTGACCTTTACTGTTTCCAGTATGTTTTATTCATTCGTGTCAATGTTTATTCATTCTTATTTATACATGTTTGTCTAATGTTGCCAACGTTTGTTCTTTCTTACATTTTTTTTTTGCTTTTTAATCACGAATTCCTATGTTTTGAATTCATTCCTAATGTCTTTTTCCTTTGTATTTTGTTAAGAGTGTAAATTCAAGCACTTTTTTATCCGAAAAACACAAAACTTATCATATACTTCCAGGAAAAAATGGATCAGATATATAATTATGACTGAATCATATATGATTATATCTGGATCATATATATATATATATAATTGAGATATAACAATATATGACCATATATATATATATATATATATACTTATATCAGGTCAAAATGCGTATAAAATTGTATATCGTTATATCTCAACTATGTGTATGATCATATCTGGAACATATATATGATCCATATATGTAATTACATTTGATCCATTTTTTCGCGGGCTTTTTCTATTTTTTTAATCATAAAATTTCGTAATCGTTAAATAAAAGAATGACATAACGATATATTTACTTAATTTTTGAAATAAATTTAAGAACATATTATTGGTTTTTGGGTGTAAAATTTTCCGCTCTTTCGATTGCCGAGGCCAAAATGGGCCTTACCGGTTTAAAAAACGAAGGTGACCTTGAAATGACCTTGGAGATCATCGGCAAGGTCAAAACCAAGATCACCATTAGATCCAGTGCCAAAAGCAAAAGGAAATTACCTCAACCTGGGTAATAAATATTTTATATATAAAAACTTATAATACACTACGTGTTTCGTTACTTTTTGGACGCTCTGTATACATTATCTCTGATGAACGCAGCCAAGAAGTCACTGCTATTTCATTAAGGTTTATGTCGAGATAATTATTTTTCAATTAAATTACCAGGGCATTTTCGAAATTTTCACAGCCCATTTGGACGACGCTCTACTTATATATATATATATATATATATATAGGAACTCGAACGCCCGACGTCAGTCCCGATAGCGTCTATGAGATTTCCTCTCGGATTTCGCGCTTTAATTCAAAATCATTCAATACATAGATTCGCGTGATTAGAAACGGTCTTCAACGTGCCTTCCGGCGCATAAAGATAGCAGCCCTATATATAGTATATATAAAGTGCAAATCGCCCGGAGGAAGCGGTCTTGGAAAAATCGATTGGCGGCTCGGCTCGTCGCTCTTGGATGCTGCGATAGAAGCAAAGATAGCGCGCCTATACACTATACATGCGTACATGTATACGTGTATACATGTGTATATATAGGAGGCCTAGTAACATGTAACGATTTACGATCGTGTATAGGAAGTCAAGATATCAATAAATCGGAGTCCGTAAGCTATTCCACGGTTGAACCCTTTATTTTTTTCCTGCAGATAGGTTTGCTTGGTGTTTTATTTAATTGTACACGAGATGCTGTCGATACAATAAATTTTATATGAAATTGGGGGAAAGATATAGTATAGTAATATAATTGTGTAATAGTTCACTACCTTATTGTGTGCCGAAAAAGTAGAGTCATTATGTTTCCTATAAATTTATTACGAAGAAAAAATGAAAGAATTTATATTCGGTTTAATGCATCACATATGAAAGTATTTAAAGTATATATATAGAAATATTTTTTACCGATTTTTTAAAAAACAAAATGGCGGCATGTACGCTCTCGCGCAGTAGTACGCAACAAAATTTCTATATGTTTAATTGCTATATTGGATATGCTCATCTTATATGTCATCGTTGAAATATTTGTGAGATATTTCGTAAGGTATCATATTTCAGAAGATGCGTATCCCCCATATATATGACATACATTATGTTATTATGTTGAGTACGATTTTCTTGTAATATATCGCTTTGTTTCAGCCATCTTGCCGTATATATAGGAAAAGAAATAATAATTCAAACTTCTAACGTTTAATTATCACGATTTATATAGATATACCTTATATAGTACATAGTATACAATAGGATCCCATTATTTTAATTTTTCGATTCAAGAACTATATGGCGGCTTCCTCGCTTGATTTAACGTTTTCCCTCATCAACACTATACTGGCAGTATGAGAAAGCGAACACGGCACTTTGCCTTCATTGAATTAAAATAAAGGATATACTAAAATAATAGGGGGGGGGGGGGCAGGACTAATCGATATATAGTATTCCACAACAAATTCACAAATGGGATCCCGTAAGGAAATTTTCCGTAGGGTAGAAGAAGAAAATGATAGTCAATGACCGTGTTTTTGAAAAAACAAACAACAGTTGAGAAAAGTCGCCAAAATATTACAAATAAAAAATATTAACGATACTCGACAAATGACAGATTATAAAAAAATGATACACAGTTTTCATATAGTTTTCGAATAGTTTCTTATACTATTTTTTCGTGCGGGACCATTTGAAAGCGACAAAAAATTCTTATCATATATATAGACAATTTAACAACAATAATATATACGAATAAAACAGAATTATGCACATCAAACTTAAAAAGCAAAGTTGTCAAAAAAAAACTTAAAAAGATTGGCGAAAAGTTTGTGCTATTTTAAATAATTGCAAAAATTAATGCAAAATGAAGCAAATGAATATAAAAGAGTCAAATTTATATTAAACGAAGGAAAATTCCAGAAAATCCAGTTTTTGAAAAATGAAAAATTTGACACAACTTCCCCCGACATCGTACGATAAATATCGTTTACAATTTGGTACATGACATACACTATATCAAGTCACAAAGCCGGCGTTAAATGCACACTCGAGAAAATTCTTTTCACTTTCTGCATATATAAAACGATATAGTAGGTATCAAATACATATGCATGCATTGTACAGATGATTTTCCAGTTTTCCCTGCGATTATTTCTTTTTTCACATAAACCTCTTTATTTCAGGGGATTTCGATAATCCTTCCGCAGTTTTTTTTTTTTGCATCCGTCCAATATATGCTTCGATTGTATACAGAAAAATCCATGTTTCGACATCGATATTGCCTCAATATATTTTTCTTTTTTTTTTGCACAACGACGAAGGCTATATATATGGATTCTGTAAATATGTTTTCAATCGTTTCCACGATGTGGACAAATGAAAAAACCGCATGACAACATTTTTATATTTCTGTAAATAGTTATTAAACTTGAGATTCTGCCTATTATGATACGTATATATATCTGCGATATTATCAAAAGAATAATGATGGCATGAAAGTACTGTCGTGAAAATATCGATATCAAAATATCGAACCTAAATTTTCAATTATATATGACTCGTCTAAATATTGAAGTCATAATATATTGATCTGCTAATATCGAGAGTTTTGGTGATGTTGCAATATCAATTATGAACAAATGTAATTTAATTAATTCTATATTTTTCTATATATTATTTTATTCAGCTTTATTTAAGTGTATTCTAATTGAATATTTCTCAAAAAATAAAATAAATACTTCTTGGCTTTCTTTGAAAACAACAAAATCTAGATTATTCTTTCGCATACGCGTTTATTAATGTGTAAAATAATTAAAAGCATTAAGCAAACAGTGAAAATGTTCGAGTTCTGTAAGCTCGCGACCGCTGCAACCATTATACTTATTTTATGACCAAGGCGGTAGTAAACCACCGACACAAGACTGAACTCAACCTTTACCCAATCGTCGCAGTTTCTCGCGGTATGTATATACATATATATATACTTCCTACATTGCAGTTTATGTATGGGAAATAATGATGAGAAGTCACATCGTTACGTTTATAATGGAACAAAGTACTTTTCATGCATTTCGAGCGAGAGACAATTTTTCATGATAAAGGATTCACTATAGATTCTAGAGTTAATTTATATTTGTTTAATGGAACAAATGGATGATGAGCGTATGTGAAACAAATTTGCTTTATTTTTAAAAGACTTAAGCATCAGTTTAAAAAAAAAACTCGCATTTTTCGCTCCATGAAATTTCTCCTGATATTGTTTTTAAATTATTGTCAATTGAAAGGTAACCTTATCTCTGAATTTTTAAAAGGATTCTAACGTTTTAATTCATTCAAAAGTTGCGTGAATAACTTTCAAAATAAGTTGTCGATTTTCTAATTTTAAACGTCTTGAAATGTTATGATTTACAGTCTGACAAAATTTGTATTGTCTTAAAAATCAGGCATTTTCAAGAATTTAATGTATGATTGATATACATAATAAAGTCAATAACATATATGATTATACATTGTTTTTATTTGATGTTATTTATTGTCTGTGTTCAGTTACGTTTTTATATATCAGATTAAACCAAATACATGAGTGCTATTCGATTAATTACAGTTCGATATTAGAAAAGAACAAAAGGGAATCTTCCTACCTTATTATTTTCCAAAATAATGTTAAATTGTGTTATTACCTGCCGGAAAACGAACGAAGAAGTTATATTACGTATCGTCAAGTTATTTATGTCATTATAAGGAATTTCCTCCCCTTTTAGTCCATTTTTCGGTAACGAGTATATATATATATGACTCCCTTGAAAGGTGAAGATGTATAGACAGCAGCTTTTGCCAGATAGCAGAATTGCGACATACAAAGCGAGTACATACAAGATACCTTCAACGTGCTTGAACAGTAGTAATAGTGAAAATGAACTTTCATTGATTTTTGTCAACTTTTCTAATTTAATATGTAATTTATAAGATCCATTTTTTCGACTATTGTACTTTTTATCATTTTAGATCCTAATGAAAAAAATACCGAATCCAAATAGATCAATTTTCATATTTGTAGCTGTCGTGTTACTGCAATAATCCATAAATTTATTAAAATGAAATTTCACTCCTAAAGAGTGAATACTCAGCCACTTTTCAAAATAGTGAAGTTTTACTCTTTAAAAGTGATATTTCAAACTTTATTTTAAAAACCGATATTTTATCTTTGAAAATATCAAAGAAAACTTGCAACAACCCAAAATTTATAAATCGAAAAAGAAATAATCCCTTTTCAGCCGCCATTTTGAGACCGACATCTTTGAAAAATAATTTTTTAGGCATCGTCTTATCTAATGTATGTATTCTTATTTTTTTCTTAATTATATATCAAAATAATCAAAATATGCCGATTTCAGTAATTTGTCGGTGTGTTGCCGAAGAAAAAAGCGGACATACATGTTTGCGTCGAAATGTCAAAAACTCAGATATAAAAAAAGATATGACAAAAAGAATGGTTATATAATACTTGTCAATTTAAAAAAAGGCAATAATATAACTAAAATTTATTTGAATAATAACTAAATTTTAATAAAGTTAAATGCTGACATTAAAACATCGAATGTATAACACAGATTGTTAAATGACGTGAAACTATACTGCGTATGTAAACAAAACGAATCTCGCCATTAAAGTTGTTTAATGGATAATGAGAGGAACGTTTAAAATGTCACTTTCGTCGATTTATGTCATAATTTTTAAATAGGATCAACTCCATCCACACGAATTATCATAATTAAAAAAATTATCTTTTATATCGTTGAAAGATAACGTGACGTCGAATAAATAATCTGTGTTGTAGCACACGTTATCCCGCATTTGCGAAAAAGCAGTGCATAAATTCGGCTCATATATATATGTTTGCATATATATGTGTGTGTGTGTATATGTAAATAGAGGTAAATTTATTTTTGTATTTTTGTATTAATAGCAATTATTAAAAAGAATTAGAATTTGAAAAATAATGAAAGTTTGAGCGAAAAAAAAATAATTAAAAGGTGACGAAAAAGCCCTAGTAGAAAATGAGTCCAGTTTTTGGCTAGCTTCTATCCAATTTGCTTTTTTCCCATGTTAAAGGTATAGGGAACTGGGCAGTGTAACAGAAAACTGGACAGGTTTCTACCAGGGAGACGGGAAAACACAATGCAACGAAAATTGCTGATTATTCAAATATAATTAAGATTGACTCGCGGCTATAAGAACACTCTAGATTTTACAGATTACTAATTTCGATTCGGATGTCAAGCACCGAATAGCTTCACTGATGAATAGTTGTATAATTATTTTCATAATAGTATGCGGGTAACATGTATTTCCCATATGCTGTTTTTGGTACCGGAAATTTGGCACCAAACCCAGTGTGGAAAGTACGAGTTTCCCGCGCACTATTGTGAGATAAGTATCGTTCGTCCGTGGTACGGCAGTTATCATTGCACTTCCCGCACTTGTAACGAAATCTACTATTTCAATTTTCGAAAATACGTAGTAATTCGCCGTAAAGATTGAATATATAGGGACATTCTTGATTGAATGGAAAATCACTATTAAAAACGTGAAACGTTCAATTATGATAAAAAATTGCTCAATTTTACATAAAAAAGAAAAAGAATTCGACTGAAAATATTGTGCTTATAAACAGATATTATACAATCGAGAAATACAATATAAATTTTTTTTTAATGATATTCAAAAGATATCTCATTATCTACTCTCGAGCGAATCACCTAATACTGATGTTACGAACTTCGAATTATTCACAAATTCGATTATTGTAAAACATTTGTAATGATAACCGATGCGGGTTTTTCTGTGGTTTTCCCGCATCATTGCACTTCTAATGGAATATCATATGCGAAAATCGGCCACAGCCGTGCGGAAATGCAAGTTCAAAAGCGTTCGAATCTTTGAATGTTCGTTCGAAAATCAAAAGTTTAAAATAAAAAAGGTCACGATCGTTCCTTGACAACGGATCGTTTATATATATTTGACGATCGTTTGAGTTAAGCAAAAAACTGACACATTGGATTGAATTTTCATTGGAAGCGCAAGGAAGGGAAATAGGATCAATCGTGAGTAAGTTCTGATTTTCATACGCATTTCGGCCGAGAAATTCAAATAAATGTAATTTCGTATTCCGCTTCGATAAATTCCGGGTTGGTGTGGTCGGAGCATTGTCAAATTTAAGTTGTGGTTCGGTTAGAACTTTTAACGGTTCGCGTCTCGTTTCCGTGAATCCTACGTGGTTGTGCCGAATTACGAAGATGATGGTGGTCGCCCACCCGAGATCATCTTCGTAAATGGTTTCGGAGCCTAGG
>JAPYZR010012685.1:0-12149 GCA_030522945.1 Trichopria nigra
CAATCACTGTTATGTAACTGTGCCAATTTTGAGGCGACATTTTAATGTAACTGTTACATAATTGTGACATAACTTCTGTGATTGTTTGCTGGGTAGTGAGTTTTATAAATGCCAGGATGGTTATATTTTCTCAACCATACGAAATTATAATATTTACAACCAGAAAGTTCGTAAACATTGGAGAACCTTCATATATCCAATCATACGACTGCTATACTCTTCAAATGATTTTCACACTCGAAACAAACATTTCTTAGTCTTCAAATGCGTTAAATTTGTATGCCTTTCTCTATACCACTATGAAAAATCTCATATCATCCAAGTTACCAATCGAGAGGTAAAGTTTTTACAAAATCAACGATCCTTCCTTTCTGGATTAAACAATTTCTCAATTTTTCTATTATTATATATTATAATACATGAGGTTGGTAAGCCTGGCCCCATACACAGTGAACCCGAAAGTCATTGCCAGAAGAAAAAAAAAAAAAAAAAAACACCTGCATATTCTCGCAAAATAAACACGCAGAAAGCCAAATGATGATTCTTGTCACTTCGCGAAATTCGACCACCGAAATCCATCGTATTTCCTGCTTCTACAGTCTATAGCACCGCTCCAAAACGATTGTAAAACTGTCGATTCGTCGGAGATTCGAATTGACACAGATTCGATGCGAATCGCGAAGAATACATTTTCTATACATTTCTATCCATTTCTTTAAAATCCGTATAGAATTTGAATCCGATTCTATCCACTTTTTTACCAGCGGTAAGGCTGAACTTATCTTCGATTACTTATCTCGAACTTATATCGATTTATATCCCAGTAATCGAAAATGCATTGAAAGGTCAAAATGAATTAAAATGGATTTAAGTGGATTAAAGTGGATAGAAAATGAATCAACTTAAATCCACTTGAATCCATTTAAATTCGTTTTTGACAATTGAGTTAATAACAATTCTCAACTTTGTTGAGGTATTCTATACGTTACGTAAAATCACCCTTCCAGAGACCAAATTTTGATGAAGCGTTTTAATTATTTTTCTTTTATAATTTTCCTGTTTTGAGGTTAGGTCGGTAAATGTTCTACTTTAGAACCATCTTAAGGAGCTCCCTAAGACGTATTATTTTCTAGCTTTTGAGGGGTGATTCTAAAGGATGATTATCCGACATACATGATGTTCTCTTACTAGTGAAAAATTAATTTGTTTCGGAGAATTTTCATTTTATTTTTAACCAATTTTAGCGATTTTTTTTTTTTTTTTTTTTTTTTTTTTTTTTTTTTTTTTTTTTTTTTTTTTTTTTTTTTTTTTTTTTTTTTTTTTTTTTTTTTTTTTTTTTTTTGGTAACTGTTCCATTTTAGACCAAATAAGGTATCGAACGGTAATGATTAAAAACATGTTGAATCTGCTATCGAGATGATGCATAGCAATATAAGATGGAAAATCAGTAATTTTGCATTATATTCTCGTTCACCTTGAAAGGCGGCTGGATTTCTTTACTTTTTAAGGAGATCTAAAGTAGAACAGTTACCGACCTAACCTCAAAAAAAGAAGAAAGGTGTAAATTAAAAATGATTAAAGCGATTTTTCAAAATTCAGTCTGTAGTATAGGGTAATTCGACAAAACATACAATACAATCTCTGAAAAGATACCAGTGAAATTAGTTGAAAATTGAATGAGGATTATCGTCTTATCTGCAACAAAAATAATTTATTTCGGATAATCCTCATTCAATTTTCAACTAATTTCACCTGTATTTCTTTAGAGATTGTAAATGTTACATTATTCTTTTTTTTTTTTGAGAAATTAAGTCGGTAAGTTCTACTTTTCTCCTTTTAAGACAATGTTCTTTTCTATTTGTTCCCGAGAAATCGAATGGAACATGTCTCAAGTTAGTGTGGGATCTGTATCCCGAAATATTTCGGAAATATACGTATCCGTTAGGAAAATTGCTCACGAGTAAAACTGAAAAAGAAACGTGGCTAATAAAATCAAAATGATACCTTTCAACGAATCATTTTCCTCTTCTTACAGGAACGCTGAATGAACGAATTCGCCGGGTGCACTGAAATACAAACTTTGGGAAAGAATGAAGGAATAATACTGACAGATAGTCACTTTTAGATTACTTTTTAATAAAGAAAACGGGTTTACATATTTGCTTCTTCGTTTCTTCTGTTGTTTTTTTTTTCCGAATCTCGAATATCCTAAAACGTTACGCTTAAGTCTAATTTCTACGATGGGCTTCCCTCAATAATCGACAAACGTTGACGTATACATTCTTACAATAAATAACGCAAATTGGAGACAATATCTGAACGTAATACTAATAATAATAATAATAATGATAATAATGATAATTATATTAATAATAATAAATAATAATAATAATAATAATAATATTAATTAATAATAATAGTAATAATAGTAATGATAATAGCGATAATTATATTGATAACGTTTATAACGACGTAAGGAGCCAGTGGAGAAGGGTCGGAGGAGAATCGAGGAGAAATGTATAGAGAGGAGAGGATATCGCTTCGACTAATTAATTTTAGCGGAGATAATTTGAAGCTTCATATATTGATTACGTTATAGGCCATTTAGATTCAGCCACCATTCTCGCTCTTCCGTCCCTATTGCCCGCGGTAATACGGCGAGACGGCCAAAACTTATTTACATTGATCATATATATTATTGCCCCGTGCCGCACATCTTCTTCCTCGTTATCGCGATCGTCTATAGAATTTACATTTCGC
This sequence comes from Trichopria nigra, assembly GCA_030522945.1. Taxonomy (NCBI): domain Eukaryota; kingdom Metazoa; phylum Arthropoda; class Insecta; order Hymenoptera; family Diapriidae; genus Trichopria; species Trichopria nigra. Next base: position 2,761 of record JAPYZR010012685.1, read on the forward strand.
ATCGCTCTTAATGTGAATAATAATAATAAGAATAATAATAATAATAATAAAGAACACATGGTTTTCAATTGCAGCTAATGCAGCGACTAACTACAATCAATATCGTAGAAAATATACGATAACTTTTTTGTTTTGTCGTCGAGCGGACTCGATGCGTCTGTTGCTCTTCTTCCTTATCTTCTTCTTCTTCGCCTTCTTTGTGTTTTTCTTTCTTTTTTTTTTTGGTTTAATCGGTAATTGACATTTTCCAATACTGTGCGATTCATGGGCGAATCTCGTACGTGCGATTTCATGCATTCGATGAATTAATTACATACTTTCTTCCCATCATCATCATCAACGAATCCCACCATCTTCTCAACATTCAACGACGAACGAGAACGACTCGCCCTACATACGTTAATCAACTATCGCTTCATTCTCGATTACGCGAAACTATAATTACGTAAGAATAAAAAATTTAGTATATATATCAAATTCGCTATAATACGTCGTATACGAAAAAGAAGACGCTCGCTTTGCTTCGCACTCGCGACTCGCGGTTCGTCAAGTCACATTTGACAGGAATAGTGTTTCTGTACGTGTGTCTGTCTGTCTGTCTGTCTATGTGTGTGCGTGTGTATAAGTGTACGAATGTCGCAAAGTTCCTGATGCCCGTTTCCCCGCCGATGGGGCGAATCGCGTCGAACGGTGGCTTCCGGGAGTCGAATGGCCGAAATTCGGCCTCGAAACGTATCGACGTCGACCTTTAGAAATGAAAATCGACCTTAAAAATCTGATCGACGATCAGTTTTCAAGGGAAAGCGTCGTCGCCCCGTGATGCCTGTTCGATGTCCGTCTCGATTGCACACCCGTTTTTTAGTCATGTCCCGATTATTATGATACAGTTGTTGTTTTAGCAACACGATTTTCTTTTTTACTGATATTAAATTAAAACTGTTCCTTCGCTGAAGGAATTCTCAAAATATCCAAACCCTTTCGGTCGATACGATTCAATGTTCTTTTACAAATTCTTTTCGTAAAAAAAAAATAAAAGAAAACCGAATTTACCGAGCGAAAGTGGCGCCGTCAAGCGGTGAATCTACAAACTACTGCTTTATAGCAATACGACTAGTTCCCAGTTTCACCGCGGACGGCGCTGTTTCCGTCGTAGATGGCGCTAGTTTCGTTCTACTCGAACGCAGTTCTTCAATGACAATCGTCCGAAACTATTCTAAAATCGCTATCGATATCGACTGGGTATCGGCGTCGAGTTTCGATTTTCCTTAATCGAAAGTTTACTGTTTATTTTTTTTTTTAATGTATGTATGTATATAATAACGACAACATGACAATCGGGCACAATTGAACGGACATCGCGCAGCGCCAAATTTCGTGACGCTTCCGAGCGCGATACTAAAATCACGGTACGACATAATGAACGAATCAAGTATAACGTTAACTCGCGAACGAAACGATCAATAAGAAACGCTACGATACATTATTAACGATACACGATTAGAGTCAACGCTCGCCACCTCCGCGCGACCTCGTCAATTATCGTGAGACGTGGAACGACCAACGTTCCTCCGTCGCTCACGCAGTCTCGCAGTTTTTCTACGCATGGACAATGAGAATTATTACATGTTTTTTTTTTTGTTTGTTTTATTCGTACGACGATTATAGAAAACGGCATCGCAGTGCGGAGCGGCGCGGTATTGATATCAATGGCAGAGAAGTGGTTACCTTTCCGTTTCCTTTTTATTTATGTATTTACTTTTTTTTCTCTCTGTTCTTCCGTCGGCTCAACCGAGGAATCAACATTTCTACAAGATATAACAGCCAAGAGGTACACGTATCTACCTAAAGGTGCTTTAAATCGTTCGAAAAAGTGGTATACGGAGAGAGTGGTCGCGGTATAGGAGTTTGGAATTCGTAGCGTAAAAGTTACATAAATGTTTGTTGTGTTTTACTCCCTCATCATCATCATCTTCTTTTTCTCCTTCTTTTTTTTTGTTTGTTTTTTTTTTTTTTGTTTGAAGTTTAGTCCCGTTTACATTGGTCTGTTTAATGGAGAAGGTCCGCGAATTACCGTCGAACTGGACTCGAGAGGACTCGGTTTAACTTAGGAGGACTTGGACGCGTCCGTGACGATGCGGGAAATTCGGTGGACAGCGATAATCGTTAGCGACGAGCACCGACCGATACGGGGAGTTCTAGAAAGTGCTTAAAGGGGTCGTGTCGATCTTTAATGCGAGAAACTTGTATTCTTTCTAATCTATGTCGACATCGATACTGGTTATTACTTCGATTAGTCGTTAACTTGCAATTATGTGTTAATCGTATTTATGTTTTCTTCCCTTTCTTTTTTTCTTCTTATTATCGTCGTCATCCATTCACCCCCTCCTTTACAGAGTACAACGCTTGAATGACGTCAATGTCTTATACTTTCCGACAGTTCGACAGGCAAGTGACTTACGGCGTTTCGGTGAAGACACTCGGAGGAAGTCGGCTGCGAGATTTTGATTTTGCTTTTTGGTTTCGCTAACAGTAACCTACACGCTAGATTGTCGTCGACCCGTACACAAAGAAAGAACGTAAGGAATCAGTTGAAACGCTGAGAAACGGACGTCCCCGAATGAGCGATTTCTCCAGTTTTCGAAAAGAAAAAAAGGAAAAAAAAAACTATTTTCTTCGTGGACGAATCCATTTCCAACATCTCCGTAAGCCCATTGACTTCGACCGTCTTTCGCCGATACCGATAATAAATAATGACGATTACATTAACGCTCCTAATTCAAGGTCCTTTCGTATTCGTAGGATACGCTATTGTCTAACGTTCACTGACTATCTACATGAACATTTGCTTCTCCAGGACATCCCGCTTACTAATACGATACAACAACGATGGCGATGACCGACAGGCAATATCGGCGATTACGTTATGGCGATTATCGGAACGAAAACGATGGGCGGTCGTCGTGTTTAACATTACAATTCATTATTGTTCAAATCGTTATTCGTTAACTATACACCTTTTGAGGAATGTCTAACGGCATTTCTTTCGAAACGCCGAAAAAAAACACAAAAAAAAAAGAATGAATTCCCTCCTCTCGAAATTTTGAGGTTAGGTTCCAACGCGGTCCGACATTTCTTCCGGAAATTCCCGAGAAATCGATCGGCGTAAATATTGATGCGTAATATTTCCAGAATGTTTTGAATGTTTTGGCAACATTGCAGAAACGTCTGAAGTATTTCAGAAATGATTTATGTGCCGAATGTGGCATTCCCGGTAATTTCGAAAAGCAAACCAAAAAAACACTCGGACTACGCGAATCGATAACGAATGAATCGTCCAAACCGCATTGTTGACGGGATGAAGTCCGACGAAATCGCCCGCTCGCCTTTATTGTGACTGCCGTCGACGAATCGATCGCTTCGAGATTCAGAAACTTTCTTCTCCGGCAATGCGTTCGCTTTGAATTTTTCGAACTACTCGTCGTCTCGTTAAAGAACGCCCAGCTCTAAAGCAGCGTGTTTTTGTCTACCAGTCTTTTCTCCTTCTCCGTACCTAGGCATCTTCTTCTTCTTTTTTTACGTGTTTTTTGTTTTCTCTTTTTTTCTTCGTTTTCTTTCGTTAATTATTAAAATCATTGTTTATGTTAACCCTGTGTATAGCGCGGTTTCTCTGCGTTTTTTTTTTGTTTTTTTTTTTTTTTTTTTTTTTTTTTTTTTTTTTTTCTTTTTTTTATTTTTTCTAGCCCCGAATACTCGAAAGCTTCTTTCGCGTTTCCTTCTTTCGCGTCACGGTATGGCACACAATGATTTGGCGTGGATATATTTATTTTACTTTTATTTTTTTATATATATATATATGTATATATCACTCCCGTTCGTCGTCCGATGCTTGAACATTCCCCCGGGGAAGACTTGACATTTAAACGGAGAGTCATCTATCGGGGCACCGGCTCGCCGATTGGCTCTTCGGCCATATCGACTCGGCAACGCGAGACTAAGAGCCCTTCCTTCTACTGCGGACTCCGGTTCGCTGTGAAATTCAGTCGTTGCTTCTACCCATCGGCACCCTCGACGAGAAGCATCTACGAAGTGGCAGCTGTCCTTGTTGTCCCCGCACGGATGGACCGAACTCGTCCGTCGGACGTTAGAGCCTCCTCCAGAGGCTGGATCTTCGGGCGCCTCCTGATCGATACACTGATAGCACGAAAGTCAGATCCAGCCTGCGAACGAATCGTTTACTCGCAAAGAGCACAAGATCTAACATGACTATGATAACTCTAACTGTCGTGACTTTCTGTGTGTTTGTGTGTGTGTGTGTGTGTGTTATTTTCTCTCTCTCTCTCTTTCTTTCAATATCCACTTTTTCTTCACTTTCGCGCGAACTTTAGAAAAGCTTCTTTACGGATGAGATTAATATTGTAGATAATTCCCCTATTTACAGTTCGCCGAGTGTTTCATTGAATCCCAATGAATCTTAATACTGACCGTGTGACGCGATGACAATTAAAAGTACACGAGAACGTAAAATAAACAGCAACGGAATCGCCTAAATGTATTCAGTCTATCTCTGCGAGTAAAAAGCAATCGTTCATCGGACGTTAAGGAAAGTTTCTTACGATAAACGGACTCGCAATGCTCGCGCCTATCTATGGATGTACCGACCGGCGAACGACACCGCGACCATTTCGATGGGCAACGATCCTCTTCGCTTAACCTGGGGTTCGGGTATCGAGTCCCTCTTGGCCGAGTCCCGCTTGGAGCGGTGCCATCCGTTATTGTCGTTGCCGTCGACGCTCGCGAACATTTCCGGTCCGCCGCTACTCCTACGACGCAGGACCTTCTTGCGGCCGCGCGACTTGCCATTCACGCTGCTCCTGCTGAAGAGGTCCCTGCGCAGCTCGGATATGTCGGCCGGCACCGAACCTCGCCTCGGCGACGGCATCCCGCATCCTGGCAACGGGCCCTCTACGAATCGTGCGGACCCGTTATTATTGCTACCGCTGTGATTATTGTTATTGTTGTTGTTATTGTTGTTGTTGAACGGATAATTCTCGCGGTCACCTGGCGAATCAAGACGGTACAGTTTGTTAGGTGCTTTTCACATCGGTTATTATTTTATGAAAGAAAAGGTAGCTTACGTTGATGCGAAGCTATGTCGGATGGTACCGAACCACGTCTGAAGTAATGATCGGTTCTCGTTGGGACAGGCATGGCAGCGACATCGTCTAACCTCGCCAGCAGACCCACCGGGGCGGAACCTCTTCGTTTCGACAATCCCTAAAAGTCAGAAATAAAATCAATGTTTAACAAATTTTAACAATTCTTATCATCCAAACTTTACATCTTATTGCAAGAATACGGTATAGCGGTGATAAACCGTGTAATACCCTAAAAAGTATATTAATCTACTCTGTTAAATACAATGAAGAAAAAATGATTTTCACGATTAGACACGATTCAATTTGCATGAACTGAATCATCTTTTCAGTGCGCGCTCGCTTCACAAAAGAATCTTCTTCTGCGTCTTGATGCTTTCGAGCCGGCGGCAGTGCTTTAACGACGAGTCGCATTCGCGAAAGCGACGACTTGTTCATTAAATCACTGCCAATTGTTGGCCCGAGGCGGTGTACGATTCGGGTCAAGGAATGGCCTCGTTGGCAGCGGTTCGCCTATTTTCAATCGGCCGGTCGTTTTCTCCAAGAGCCGTGCTTTATCTGCGTATCGAGTATTAGAGCGCCGCCGCCGCCGCCGACTCGGCGAATATGTATGACTCTGCATTTCGCGTATGCATTTGTAAAAGCTGCACGTGTCGCGAGGTTCGCGATAAAATCGAGAACGTCGTCCCATTTCAACATGGCCGTGACGAAATATCGTTTTTCTTTTTTTTTTTATTTTAGATTCGTCGCGGAATTCTTTTCGTCGACAATAAGCTGCCATTGTCCGATCTCCTTTTGGATTGTCGCGCATTGAACTTTGGTCGTTAACCGTGGGGTCAAGACATAATAGATCCTCGTGTCGGACTCGCACGCGAGCTATGGCTTGGAAATGAACGACCCAATTATTTTCGGCGCGCGATAATAAATCGACTTTCACGTCTGACTGTCAATGTTTATCGACGGCTGGTCTGTTTACCCCCGAGAATGTCTTCCGGCATTAATGTCGTTCCACATTGAAGGACCGATATGTTTATACCTTATATACTTGAGACATGTCTAGCATACTAAAAGTATTTGAAATAAGAAATCTTTATATCCAACAAAGTTGATGCAAACATTCTACGAAAGTTATTCTTACCTGGCTGCTTCGACGCGAATGAGAGACGCCCTTGGAACTGTCCTCGGCGCTCCTAGGATCAACGTTCTCCTTCATCTGCGAGTCGTAACTTAATTTCGGAACTTTGGAGCCCTTGTCTCGACTGGAGTCGCAGTCGCGTTTGCTGCCGACGGACACGCTGTCGCTGCTGGAGCCGCCGATGCTCCTCCTGGGCTCGCCGCCGCTACCGCTACCACTGTCGCTCGACGTGACGCTCTTGTCGCGCGGCGGTGACTCCGGAGGGCTACCGATGAAGAACACTTTGTTTTGGGCGCTCGCCTCGGACGTGACGGGAATCGCTGTGAAACGCCTGCCGCCGGGTTCCTGGACCAGCCGTCGATCCGGCACTGGCGTCGAATGGCGCCGCGGCTCCGGCTCGATTTTCTTAAGCCTGGCATCCAGCTGAGCCGCGTATCTGTCCGATCGGGAGGATGTCGAGTAGGTCCTCAAGTCTTCGCTGATGGAGACCTCTCCGCTGATCCTCCGATCCAGTCCCGATATGGAATCCGGCCTCGAGTCCAGCTCGGACATGTCAGTGATCTCGGACACTTCCACAGTCACCGAGCCAGTCAGCGAGGCGTAGAACATGTTCGTCTGATCGGACTCCTGGCCGGAGGAAGGCCGCCTGTTCTTGAACCTGAATGAGTCATCCTGGATCACCTGCAAGGAGTGCCGCCTCGGATAGGCCGCTGCCGCCGTCAGCTCGTTTCGCTTACTCGTGTCCGGCACCATCGAGGCGCGTCTCTTGGCTAACGACACGTCGACCGGCGACAGGTCAGCCTCTTTCGAGACGAAGAGATTGCTAGTGACGTTCAATGATGTATTCGAGGTGCTGTCCGCCTCGATCAACGCTTCAGGACAGCACTGCGACATTTCTGCCGTCGTTGACATATAGCGCATACGCGTGACCGGCTGCACCGGCGGGAAGGTCTGTTGCCTCGTGAGGTACTTTTGGGTTTGAACACACAATTTCTGATTGTCCGGTTGAAGAACGCTATTAAGGCGCGAAGCTTCCGCGCTATTAGTAATACTGGCGATGCTCGGCTCCGGCAGGAGGTTCTCGGCACTGACTGGTCGCTCCGTGCTGGGTGCGTTCATCGAAGACTCGTGCACGCTGCTCCTCGACGATAGGAGCGACATCGAGCTCGTCCCTAGAATGCTATCCTCCAGCTTGACCACCGGGGTCGGCAACTGGCAGGGTTCGCTGGGTAAGCTGTCGCGTCGGCAGGTCAGTCGGGGTGCCTGATGCAGGGTCTTCATGACGCTGACAGGCACCGAGTGCCTTCTTCCATATCCCACGGGATAGGCCGGCTTCATGGGCAAACTCGGTCGCCGATGCGGTATCGAGGGAATCTCGACGCTTCCGGAGTCGTCGGTCGGCTCTTCCTCGACGGACGCGACGATCGGCGAGTCTTCCTCCAGCTCCGACACTTCGGTCTTCGTCTCCTCGGCGATCTCCTTCGCGATCATGGCCTCCCACTGCTTCTGATTGGCGCGCAGATGCTGCATGAGGCCGTTGCTGAATGGATCCTCCAGGAAGCGGTGCCACTCCTCGTAGAGCGGCATTACGACAAACTTAAAGAAGCCCACCTGGATCTTTGGTATACTCGTCGAGTGTCGGTCGCATAGCGGCGTCACGGGCAGGTTTAGCTGGCGCTCGTAGTCCCCTTGTCGGTAGAATTCCTCGCAGACCTTGTACGACCACTTCCTCGAGATCTCCCAGGGCCGGCATGGATTCGAAATGTCGGCGCACTTCAAGGCGATCTGGAGAATGAAATGGCGGTGCTCGGCTTGCCTCATGTCGAGTGTCTTCGTATCAAGGTATTCCTGAAACAATGAGATTCGTGTGACTGTGTTTTCGATGATAAATCCAAGAGAAGGAAGAGCACTCTTATATTACGGTCTTTTCTCTGCTACGCGAAGTTTCGAGCTGAAAATTTTAACTTTCATATAATATCTATACTTTCGTACCTTGAATCGAGTCAAGAACTCCTGTTGCCTCGTAATATCCGTAGCGAGGATCAATGAGCTAATATATCGCTGAAGCTCTGGCTTCACCTCGTCCTGTAACTGCTCCGACACGCCGCTCTCCAGTAGGCAACCGATCGCCGATCTCCAATGATGGTTTTCCAGGACCGACGTGTTCTATAAAATATACGGACTGTTTTATTTTACTTTTATATAACAATATTTACATTTAATTCGTGTACTGTTTTACATGTGGTTGTCTTTTATCGAGTTATTGCACTTGTCCTCGTCTTTAAGGAAAGAAATACAAATTCGTTAACAGGGTTTGATTTAGCATATATAGTTTTAACAATTAGTTTTATATTTTTAGTGTCACTGATGACGTATCTGAGGTCAGATTTTAAAGATTCAACACGGCCGATCCAATATGGCGGGCAACATCTGTAGATTTCTATCGCTTTTAAAGTCACATTTTAGTAATTGGGCACGGCGGATCCAATATGGCGGACAAATTTATGAAATAATCATGTTCCTACATTGTCAAACAAAAGTTTATTTTTGAAAAAACTACAGCGATCGAAAGATCGTGAAGAACCTTATAAAACTGTTTTAAACATTGTCCATAAACATTTATTTCTTAGATGATGAATTTATTATTTTAAGAGTGTTTACTGGTTGGGAATAGCATTGAAACGAAGATAAACTAAAAAAAAAAGAAAAGAAAACGCTGCAAAATGTTGAAAATTAATAACCCGTTAAAATATTTATAAAACCTAAATCTATAGAATGATTTAAATTTTTCACAAAATAAAAATGTACAAAGTTGATGCCGGTTTGAAAATATTTTTGCATGTTGCGGCTCAATAAATAACTGATAATTATTTTGTTATATATATATCGGCAATAGGTAACATTAATTAATGAATTCAGCTCTTGGATTTTCAATACAGAGCAATAGATGTCTCTGGGTTTCCATCAAATATTCGCGCAAGCGGCCAGAGAGATCTTAATAAGTATACAGGGTGACCCAGTTAAAACAGCGCACCTGAATAATTCCTGAAAAAAGGGTTAAATGAAAAAATGTTTCATATGAAAGTTGGAGGGTTTCGAGG
>JAPYZR010012686.1:0-11408 GCA_030522945.1 Trichopria nigra
TTACAGTGTCGCTTTGGGGAATAACTTTGTCATTTATACTTAGCGGAGGACAGGTATCCTTTTTTAGTGTAAAAGTTACTTGAACAGATTTACTTTCGAACTTGAAAATAACATCGAAACCAATAAGACAAATCCCAATAAGGTTCATCGGATCGTAGTGGACTTCAATTAGTGCGTTCGCCCTCTGGACCCAAATTAGCCTTTTGACGACCCAGTAGTAAGCACATAAAGACAGTTGAAACACCCAATAATAAATAGCTAAATATGTTTGTACAATACAATTTGTGTACGTATATTGTGTTATCTCATTTGGATTTTTAGGTTCTTTGTTCGAAGTTCCTTAAATCGAAGCCTACTTGGATGTTAATGAGAATGCATCTTGGTCTAATCAATCTAATGAAAAAAACATCAGATATTCCATTCCTTTAACAAAATTTGCATTGCCAAATGCATCGTATTAGAGTATTATCATATTATATAGATAAGAAATGTAACATTTTCCTTGATAATTTTTTTAGATAAATCTTGTATACAATGATGTCTGTCCAACAACTTTAGTCACATCTGGAGCGACTTACCTAAGCATGTTTAGGAATATTAAGAATAAGGTTATATGCACACCGTAGGCATATAATGATCTTCAATTACATTTAATACATACCAACGCTTCTTTTTACATATATGCATTGCTCGTATTATCACTATCTGCATTGTTATTGTCATGAAACCTTCATCATGAAACATCATTTTTATCAGCATGGACATGTGGGGTTTGTTCGTCACCTTCTTCTTCATATGTGACAAGATAGCTGACCTCAACCTCATCTTCTCCAATATTTATGTCTGAGAAAATCAATTGGAAATAAGGAAACAGTTTTAAAAAAATTAAAAAAATAAACTGCATATTTTGCACGGATATAGTATATGTATCTAATATTTCTCCGTTTGTTTTATATATGCATATTTGGAATAATTTTACTGCATAATTATTAGATACAATGATTGATGTGTACAAATTTTGAATAATTTGACTGAACAGTTATTAGGCAAGATATTTCGGAAAAATCGTAGCCACTTTAATTCTAATTTTAATATCGAGTATTTGGACAGATTTGTAATGCTCAGTTTATGAATACTTTTATTGCATACACTTTTTACCCAATAATTTTAGACAGCAACTAGCTTGTATCTATAGTAAAATTGTACCAAAGTATCATATACAAATAGAATTTGTACCAAGGATATCACGCAACCGAATTGAAGAGCAAAAATGTTCCAGCCATCATCCAACAAAAGTTGCCAATTTAATAAAATAAAAGTATCAAAATGCGACCGATCGAATGGGAAGATCTGTATAGTATATATATATATATACTTTTCGAATAAGAAATCAAGGCACGTTATGTTTGCCCTTAACGAAATCAGACAGATGTGATTTTCGCTGGCAGTGTTGTCAACGTCATCCGTGAAATTGCCAGTATCATTCTGTCCCCTTGATATAAATGAAAACCCTGAGAAACTGCATCCTAAAGATTCACTCACGTCCATTACTTCCCTTATTATCCATCCATTAGGCGACCAGCGTTAGATCCCGAAAGAGCTCCACTTTATATCGAAACACCCTCGCGTCTTCGTCGTACAACCTCTTCATCTTTTCTATCGTTGTCTCTCTTCTTTTCTCTGGCTATTTTCTTCCTTTCTGTAGATTTTTATACTCGACATTACATGCACGTGGGTCGAGCCACTGTGATGCGTTCTCGTCGTGTGTAAGATTCCGCAGGTACTCCTGGGAGCCGCTTCTTTCAACGGCCATTCACGCACTTTGCTGCTATTCAATGCGCTCGTCGTCGCCGATTTTTTCCCCATCTCATTCCCATTGATCGGTCGTTTTTTTTTCTTTTTTTTTTTGTTCTCATTTTTACGAGGAAAATGCGAATGCGTGTTTTGACTGCGCAGACCGTGGTTCCGTGTTTTGGTCGAAGCGTACGTTTTGTTTTATTATGCATCAATAATGTTTTATGGCTTTTTCTATTGAGAATTTTTTGTCTGGTTTGTTCCGTGCTTGGAGGTAGAGAAACCAATATATGTGACTTCGCTTTATCAACAATATATATATATCTTTATATTAAAAACAATCATGAAAAATGAAGTAATCAAAAGTAGACGAAATATTCCAAAATTTGTCGACATTGACATCAGAAATGTTCTGTTTCGATGCGAAGCATTGGACGCTTCTAATTATATATGAAAAGGTTGTATTATTTGTCATTTTTCCTCAAAAAAAAAACGGAAAACCTTTCCAAATATTGGTGTGATGATTTTTAAGGGCAACTCATCGTCAAAATTGTCTAGGTTCCATTTTGATCTCCCTTTAGCGAGGACAACTGTCAGGTGGTCGTACGTGTCCTCCCTGACAGTTCGCTCACTAATGAGGCGCGCCATAATTAGTGAGACTGTCGTGGATAGGCCCTTGAAAGACAGAAGGACTTTCCGTCCCTCCGTTTCTTCTCGTAACGACAACTCGAGTTTCGTACCCTGTTGATGCTTGTAATTTTACCCTGGGCGGTTTAATTTATTGTTTAGCTTTCTTTCTTTTCTTTTTTTTTGCAGTTGAAAAGAATTTCAATGTTCATGGGATAAATTATAAGGTTTTATTTTTGCCTCAATGTTGAAATTCTTTATATTTCAAAGAACTTGATGGATGTGGGGATATTGGCAAAATATTTATTTCGACTTGCTCATATATAGTTCTGGGATCACAAGATTAATTCTTATATAAGCAATCCAAAAAAACTGCAATAAATAGAAATAAATGGCAAAAGAGTACACGAACTCTAATAAGTATATACATGTAGTATGGTGTACGTTCATTGCTTCTCTAATCATTTAAATGATGGATTCTCGTTCTCCTTAAACCTCCTAAACCTAGTAAATAAAGTTCATCAACATCTTCGATTTTGCAATGAACATAAGACACCTAGAAGAAATCATTTTTGGTTACCGAAATATATTTCGAAGTGAAAATGTTAAATTACATTAAAAGCGAGCATATCAATCGACGGATATGAAATAAACGAGTCATTCCCACAGAAACTGTCAATAAGTTGGACCGACACGACTATTTTTTTAATTACTTCACCAAAAATTACTCTGATGATTTGAAAAAAAAAGAAAACCATTCTGACGTTGATCGCAATCTATATAACTGTATTTTCTTTTATTACTGCGACATTCAGTCAGATTGGATGGAAAACATTATAGGTATTAACATGAATTTTTTTTTAATCCTTACGTCTTATACGTACGAAACAATGGTTATTATAACAGCATGTAAACTGAATCGACGGTGGGTAACGTATCGATCGGAGTAATCCGATGGTATACGTTACACTGTAGCACCAAATATCTAATTCTTGTTGCGTAAATTGTCGAAGCTCGTTCGGGACTCGAGACTTCGGGTGATTGAGCTTATTGACGTATTGACAGTCACTAATTAAACTAGTAATTTGTAAGAGTGCCAGGGAACGGTGGGTGCAGGTAAGCTCAAAATTTAGAAAAGTTATTTGACTTTTATTTTAAATCGTAAATAAATATTTTGTTTATTGCAGGGATCTCTATCTCTTTTTTTTATTGAAGCACTCACTTGATAACTTTTTGTAATCGCGTATTGGTTTCTTGTAAAAATGTGAATTTACTCTCCAATAATATAACAATAGGTGTATTGTAAATATATATGTAACAAAGCGAATATGAAATGACCGATAGATGTGTAATTAATCGTGATAACGAGAGGTCATCCAAAGGATGACAGGGAGAGGGAGGGATAGAAAGAGGAAATTCTTATTCTGATTTTGCTGATTTACTCTAATATTTCTGAATTTGTAAGGTATGAACGATTTACACCTCATCCAGTCATCACTTATCACGGAAACAAAAGTATTGCTATAGATAAACCATATGCTTTTGTTGACACAACTATTCTCTTAGTTGACACGCTCATCTATGTCATACAACCACTGCGTGTTGTTGCTTCAACAATACTTTCTTTGTCTATGTATATATGCATCGAAAATATTGTATCAACTTATTGTTTTTACAATGTTTTGCATTTGCCATACCCATCAAAGACTGAATGTAAACGTCTAGTTTAAATTAAACAATGACAAATCGCGAAGCGTCACCATCGACAGACTATGTAGTTTCGGATAAAGGAAAACAGGTATTGCGTCTGAATCGCACCAACAGCCAATCAAAATGCTTATACAGTTTTCAGTACGGAAGTTTGCACTGGTTGATTTCAATTTTCGGCAGATCGAAAGGAAAAAATCGAAAATCGCTCTCGCTTTGTCTCCTATGAATGATGTTGAAACTTGGCAAATATCAGCGATCGAGCGACACGCGCGATTCAATAGGATGACAATGAAGAAGGGCTCCGGGCGTGTTGGCGCATCAGGGGGTGCCGTGCCGAGACGCGGAGAAATGTTAGGGGGTGAGGTACGGGGGGGGAGGGGGGGGGGGGGGGGGGAGCGGGGGGGGGGGGGGGGGGGGGGGGGGGGGGGGGGGGGGGGGGGGGGGTTGAGAATCAGAAGGACCGATTTGGAGCACAATGCGCTTCAATGCCGAGGAAATTAGCCGCGACGCTGTCGGTGACGCTCGTCACCTCCACCCTCTCTCTATCTATATATCTAGGTCCCTCATCTCTCTCTCTCTCTCATTCTTTCTCTCTTAAGATAACGTCAAGTCATTCGTGTGCGTGTAGGCGTTTTATACGCACCCATATCCGACACTTCCGCTAAGATTATTCAATTTAGATGATCTTTTTGTACGAGAAATCAAACCTCGGAACTCGTTGAACCTGTTCGTAGACCATTGTTCCGTATATGAAAACACCGAGATGCCTCCCTAGATATTATTCCCTGGTATTTGATTGAAGTTCGAACAATACCGTTTACAATTTTTAGAAATTCTTCTTCTTTTATGTATGCATACGTACATACACACACACACATACACACACACACACACACATATGTATATATAATTTTATATATAGGTACGCTTTACAATTTTATTAAACAATTAATGGCATTTAGGATTATCGTTCTTTATATAGGAAAAAATTATATCGCTGGGTACTTTCTAATATCTTGTGGTTTCGAGTCTGTTATCCGCATCAACACGATCATTTGTCTAGTTGAGCCAACCACATAGTGTATGGTTGTTCTTTACACTTATTTCCGTGTTCGAATTAAAACTATAAGTCCTTAATTAGCCCACTACCCAGTAAACGAAAACGTATTGAAAATTAAAAATACGAATTGGAATGAATTCATGTACGCATTAAGTGAATTCATTTTCCGTCGTTTTAATGCATTTATTATACACTCTCTGTACACAATTGTTACAAAATTATTGGGTATGCATACACTCGCGGACGTATGGTCTCTAATATACAATCGGACTCTACCTACTCTGCACAAATGAAATTCATATCAAAGTAAAGAGTTCGTTAGTAAATGTATATATATATATATCATCATCATCAACTTAATGATGGAGTGATTTCGCGTCATTCTATTCTTTACACGCTACATTCACTTGTCAAAATAGACATTTGAAAATAGAAATCTGCAAATACTTTAAGACGTACCTATCATTTGGCACAAATCAATCAATATTTTCATTTTCAATGTATATGGACGGATCAGCTACTGATCATTGAAATGTTCTCATTTCAATTCATGTTCTACCCACACGGCACGTAATATTACAGTAACATTATAATAATATTGCAATGTTTCAGTAATATTATTGAAATATTGTGACATCACCGTAACGTTATGGTTATAATACGCCACGATATATATGACAGTGTAATATTACTGTAACATTACTGTTCTATTACTCCGCGACATATATATATAACACTGTAATATTACTGCAATATTACAGTATTGTTGTTGTAATGAATTTTCGCGGGCATTTCGTATTACAGTGACATTACTTAATATAACTAAACTATGTACTTATTTGATTGGCTATGAGGTCTCGTCCTCGAGTCAAAATAAAGACTACTACAACTATATATTACTGTAATATTACGTGCCGTGTGGGATAGTTCGTATGACGATGAAAATTTGTGAATGTATTTACCATCAGATTTCATTTCTTATTAGAAATTATCTAGAAAATTGATTATTCTGATGGGTGTACGTGAAATACATATATATTTTTTGTTTAATCTATTTAATACAGCATGGTTCCTCAAAAAGGTCTTTTGAATACTATACACCACGAAGCCGTATCGAAACAAAAGTTGTTAACTTATTAAAGTCCACGATAAAGCAATTAAAATACCATGTACTGGAATAATAATAACGCATTAATAATAAGGGCGATGTATTTTCCTTGGAGACTCCCTTAGATATTTATGGGGGACCATTAGGGTTATTGTTTATTTACGGTCTTTCATTGCTATTGTGTACAAAATTGTGCAAAACTTTTGCAACATTTTTGTCCTAGACAAATTTGTTACTGGTATTGGGGGTGAGAGATGAGAGTCACTTCAACATTAAAGTCTTTTATTTCACCTCACCTTTACCTTGTGTAAAGGATACCTGATCAAGTATATGCATATAATATAGGTTAAATATAAACTTCAACTAATAAAAATTGAATACATTTTTGCGCAAGATTTTTGCAAAAAAAAAAAACATTAATATACGAATATTGAAAAATATTTCCTCGATATCAGTTTCGGACATTGTAAAAATTAGGTTTCAGAAGTAAATTCAACCTCCAATTATTGAGACGCAACGTTAATCGCAAACGACAGGTAAACGATGCATATGTCCGATCTCATGCCTCTTTTCTTTAAATGGACCGCAGCTACCTGTTCTCCCGTAGATCCTCCAATTTTCTCCTCTCAATTTATTCTTTCCACTCTATAATTTGTACAGGTCAATGGCTTTTAGTACACTGGATCGAGCACCGAATTTCAGTTTGTATATAATATTTGCGGCTTCCGGTTTTTTTTATTCACGTTACAGTTACACCCACGTTCTTATATACCCTTGAAGTATAAAATTAGTTATTTTTTGACTCGGCTGAAGATTTGACCTTCATCTCGAGTGTCGAATGACAAGTTTTGACTTTTCCCGGCAAAGACATTATACAAAAATAATACGAAAACATGAAACCGCGGTGCGATTGTGTATTTTTTTCAGGTTTCATCCTTCTGTAGTACTGACTTTTCATTCTAAAGAAATTATAATTTCACTTTATCAAAAAAAGGGTTTATTAAAATTGTATGAAACCTTTCGTTGTCACTTTTACCCTGGCGTACTGATTAAACTCGAATAGAAACAACAACAAAAATTATAGATGTCGTCACTATTATTTGTGATGAAAATCACTGTATCATCAGTAAAAAGTCATAAAAGATTGTAAAAGTTTAACTTTTACAGCAAACAAATTTATAGTGTAATTATATATAGACTTAAAATCTTTGGTTTTCCTAATCTCTTATTGGAATGAAATTTTACTTTAAGAAATTTACAAAGTTTCTAGTACGATTATAACCTCTTTCAGAAATATTTCTTCATATAAAAACAAAGCAGTTCAAAATTTGTAGCAAATTTATAGTAAAGAAATTTTGCATGTCAAAAAACGTTCTTTTTTTTCTTTATCGTACATAAACTAAGAATTTCCATTTTTAGGCACCATCTCGTAAATAAAAACAAAAATTAATAATAATAATACGTTTCTGTTGTACAGTCAAATTCTACCCTATGTATGTATATATATAATTTTGGTGTAATTAACGTACTCGATTTAATCATTATCAAGAATGAAAGTAATCGAGCATGAAACAATATAAGAGCTTTGATCGAGAAGTCACCTTAAGAACATGCAGTAAATCGACATATAGGGGCCATCTAGTTGTAACTTATAAATATTATTATTTATACATATTGATAACTAATAATCATCGCTGAAATGATATAAGATATTATAATTTAGAAAAATGATAACGCCTACATAGACTATGTTACTCTTTATATATATCCGTTTCAGGATATGACAAAATATATTGTTTTCAATACTGGTGTCAACATTTTTTGGAGTGAGAATTGGCCTGCTATTATGAAAGAGTGAATTTTAAACGTGAATCGAAGAACTGATATTTCTGTAGAAGTGAACATTTATCGTAAAAAGAGCGAAGCATTTACTCTTATACAAGAGTGGATCAATTTTCACTCCAAGAAATGTAGAGAGCGTAGCATTTTGATAATTTTTTTTTTATCGCATCAGGACATAAAAAAAGAATAATCCCATTTTTTGTTTTAATCAAACAGAATCAAAGATGAGAACGCATAATGACATGCGCCTATAGTGATTGCTTCTCCATGAATTCGGATTTAGGCGAATAAATAATAACGCTAATAATAGTATCCAAGAAATGCGCCCTCGGTACAGGCCAACGAATTCAACGGGGGATGAAAAAGGTGAATTCAGTGGTGCGAGAGAGGGCGCGGTTTTCCAGCTCATTTCAGTACGAAGTGAGGTAAAATGCGATTACGACGAGGACTCCTTTCTCGCGCCCATTGTGCCCCTCTCGAAAAGCCCACTGGATCATCCGTCGAGTCGGATTTACGATTCTACGACGCAAGCCTTGCGGTACCAATCCAGATTCTTCAAAAAAAAAAAAAAAAAGAGAGAAAATATGACGTGAACTGAAAGGTAATAAAAAAAAAAGACAAGTAATTTTCTGACGAGTGACTCTTTTTATTCGATTCGGCTCTTGCTCCTTCCGATAGAAAGAAAATGAGAACAAAGAAAAGAGTGGCTTGAAAGGACGCAAACATGAACTAATATTTTTGAACAAATAAATGAACCGCAGTTCAAAATCGTCACGTTACTACGAATTCGATTCGAGATGATTTTTTTTTTTGCAATTTGCATAAATTTAATTCTACTTTATTTTGAATGTGGCGGTAGTGTATCATCTAAACTTCGTGTCTTCCATGACCTAAGTATGTATCCGAAATATAAAATTGTCTATAAAGAGTAGATCATCATAGAACAAGCCCATCGTCAACATTTTTTCGAAAAACAATAACTGTCGTATAAATAATATCTATACTAAACATTTACATATTAAATTTTGCTTTCTTCCGAAAAAGTCCCTCCGTTACGCGCTGTTATCATGCATTCAAATTTTATTGAAGTTCATCCATGAAAAATAGCTAAATTCTAAACATTTGAAAAGATTTCAGCTAATGAATAAATAGAAATGAAACGATTTGTTGATGGCAGTAAAATCACATTATTTTGTTAAAAGTTGAATGAATAATAGACAAACTTTCATCATATTTTAGTTTTTGATCATATTTTACAATTATCTCCTGCAATCATTGTTATAAAAATGGGAACGGATTAAAACAAAAATAATTGACTTTAGTAAATTGAACATAGTTCGAAGGCAAATACATAATTGATCGCAACGAGACTGAGAAGCTAAATGTATGCCTGTCATTATCATTTGTGTTTTTTATTTTTTTATATTTTAAAAAAAATGTTGTCATACACATTGATAGAAACCCCTGAAGAGGATCCATATTAGGATCGAAACGTTGGGTAGGACAGATTCCACAAAGGGTCTAACACAATAACGAACTGTATTGGCCTAGAATAAATGACTTTTAATAATTAATATGTACGGTTTATTCATAACTTCTATATCAATTTTTTTTTCCGTGCATTAATTTATTGATGAGATATTATCTTTTTAAATTCGGAAACAATCTGCAGGAGTGACCTCATACTTTTAAGTACAGCAGTTTTTACCAAAACTGATTAGTTTTCGGGAATAAATGCAAAAAAAAACTGCAAAAACACAAACACAAAGGCTGCACAATCTATATTGATTGTATTATACCAACAGTAGAGTCTCATTCGCTGATTACGAAAACCATTGGGAAAATTGTGGTTGAAATGAATCGTCTTATAGATGGGCTAAAAGTAGGTGAAATTTTCACGGCTAATGTTTATACGGTCAAACGAGGGCTCTTGAAGTCGGAATTTGGATCATAGTATATTGGAATCATTGACTCCCTTGATTCGCCCGGAAGAGATCCGATTACCAGGACGAGGCCAACAGCCGCAGGCACTTTTCTGGATCCTGAAGGACTTTTACGATTCTTCTGCTCGAGTGTCGGTTGAACCGGTCGCTTCTCGGATATCTCGCGCTTGCGTGTTGACCTACCTCGAGACCGGTGTATCGGATTTCCTTGTGCTTTGACTGGCCACAGTGCCTAATGTGCGAACGTTTCGCAGCTCGACTTACAATACAACCTGCGAGGAAAATAGAGGACCGGCAAAGTACGCCTCTGGAGGGTCCTTTTGAAACTTCGAGGATCATCGTTACTCGTCGCCGAGTCCTTCTCAATTTTCTTCTCTTCAAATTAAGGGCGCCTACTACTGCTGGCGATATTTTATTGTTTCATCAACAGGCCAATTCGATCGTCATTAATGACGTCATTGACTAGGCGTATATAGTAATCTGTATGATATGGAGGATTCATATCGTTCTTCATTCACGCGTATAAATAAGTCTTTGAGTTATGCCCTGGTAGAAATTCTGTCCAATTTTACTAAATACAAGTAAGTAGTTGCTGTTTAAAATTATTGGGTTAAAAGTGTATGCAATAAAAGTGTTCATAAACTGATCAATAACTAGACAAAAATAATTAGACCAGTTTTTTGTCAAAAAAAAAAAACTGTAAATATTAGATATTACATAATTGGATTTAAAGTGTCCACGATTTTACCTAAATATCTTGCCTAATTCCTAAAGTCGAATCATTCAAAATTTGTACACAATCATCGTATCTAATAAATATGCAGTAAAATTATTCAAAATATGTATATAAAACAAATTGACAAATATTAGATTCATATACTACCCTCACAGAAAAAAATATATTCGGTGTCCGAAATGACACCCAATTGGGTGTAAACCCCAATTTTTTTAGTGTTTACACCGACTTGGGTGTCATTTCGATCTAGTAAAAATATGCAGTTTATTTTTTTACATGCCCTCTTAAAACTGATTCCTTGTTCGCTCTCCCAGTAAACCAAGAAGTATTCAAGTACCAGAAATAGGATTAAGAATGAAAGAGAAGTATTCGTTTCAGTCCAAAATGTTTTGGATTTGTTGGTACTTGGATTGGATTGAATACTTCTTGGTTTACTGGGCTGATAAATACAATATACTTATGCAAACTTAGTAGAACGAAAATTTGACGTATTACTTCGACCCGTAACCAAAGGTTGGGATCGAAGTATTGAATTTGGTCATCCGAAAAAAAAAAATGACACCTACTTTTTTCATAAAATCTCCACGT
>JAPYZR010012690.1:0-10759 GCA_030522945.1 Trichopria nigra
CAATATCAAGGTGGCTGGTACCAGAATGTGGCTCTCTCCATCCCTGACATCTTTCTTCCAAAACATTTTGCTGTTTCCCACCTCTATGCCGAGCTAACAACAATAATTTAACAATTTTCGCAAATTTTACCTTCATTCGACCTTGCCATGACCTTGTTGAAAATATCGTATAAATATCGCTTTGAACGTAAAATTTTCCGCTTTTTCCAAATCCGGGATCAAAAGTAGGGGTTCCCATTTAAAAAAATAAACTTGACCTTGAAATAATCTTCAAGGTCATAGTCAAGGTCATATCAAAATCGCCATTGAATAGCCCGGGAAAAATCCTGGTACTTTTGTCTGAAACATTTTTTTTCTAAAACGCGTAATTTTCGAAATAATCGGGTGTTTTTTTTTTAAATGGGACACCCTGTATTTCAATTGTATTGGCTTAACAAAAACTCCGGTAAATCGAAAATATACAAAGTTTGAGAGTAATTACATAACAAAAAACAATTTTTTGTGGATATTTGGTAAATATAATTTTAAAGACAAATTTACCTAATGGAAAGGTTTCATTGAATTATTAACAAGAGATAAAGAATTTGACACATCCAAATTGTATTCTTATTGAAAATTGTATTCGTATTGAAAAAAGAAATACTATTAACATTCATAAACGCAGCTCCCAGTGACTATAATACAATATATACTGCGCTACTTCATACACACTAAGAAGCGGAAAAATCTAAATTAAGAACGGCTATAGTTACTGTGGACCAACATACGTCAAATCTAGTGACAACGTTGCTGCCACTAACTTATCGGATACCACTCAAGTCGTTGTAAGACTTGGTGGTTTTCATACGATTCTATCTTTCCTGGGATGCATCGGGTATATTAGGGCTGATATTGGAATCAAAGAGGCTCTAAGCACGATATATGCTGAAGAAACTGTCGACACTATACTCCGACATGCGTGTGCTAGAGCAGTACGAGCACATACTTTGGTCCAAGTTGCTTTATATACATTAATTTTCAAACAGCTTGAAGAAGAGGAAGTATGGATTCAAACAGTTACAGGAAGATGTTACTCTTATGTCAATTTTATCCAATTTATCGCTAGAAATTGTAAATGTACATCAACTGCAAACGAATGACAAATGTCAGAAGGTGATTCTAATCACTGAGAACAAATTACACGAATTAGAAAATAAAAACAAAACAGCAAAATTGTGGATAAATTATCTGATAATGGTATCATTTTTAAAAGAGTTTATTTCTGCTCAAAGAATAGGTGACTGGATGTTATATTTATATACGATAAAAGTGATGATTCCTTTCTTGCATGCAGCTGGTCACTTTCCTTTTGCAAAATCCGCATAATTATAGTTGCAAGATATGTTTGATTTACCCAACATAATGGACCAGACAGAATGTATACAGTTTACTTCAGAAGGTTCTTTTTACGGAGATAAGATCAAAGAAATTTTTTCATTAAAGGAGTTCCGGGTAAAAAAAGATGTTCTTAAGGGCATTGAAAATTTGTGCAATGTCGGTTTCAATAAGTCACCAATACGATGTTGCCAGTGACGCTAGAATGACAAGAGTATTGGATAAAAGGGGTTTTCATACTCTCGCGCTCTTATCCGCGAGAAGCGCCTACGCGCGCAAGTATCGGAGTTGTATTTTTTTTTTTTTTTGTTCGTAAGGCGTCGAGATCGATGCGGCCGCATGGAGCTATAGTTCCTCTCGAACTTCCGTTCGATAAACTCTTGTCCGAAACAAGGAACATTGTACTACGTTTATTTAAATTTATAATAAAGTGAAATTATCTGATCAATCCTCGGCTCAACACTCATTCTTTTCTCACCTCATTGGGATATTAACGAATCTATTCCCATAGGTTATGGGCCCAGCCGTTCTGGCTGAGAGGTGCGAGTTCTGTTGAGCAAGAGCGTGTGTGTTTTCAGCACCCAGACAGGGTGACGGTCATTCCGAGAAATGCAGTACGGTGTAGCGTTTTTTTCTTTCGCGAGTGCGAGTGTCCGGTTTCGTCGAAAATGACGTTGGAAATGTCCTCGGGGTATGTGGAGAAGCAGGACGGCACAAATTTCCTCACGTGGAAATTCGAAGTGAGACAAGTGTTCGTCGCGGCGGGTGTGGACGATATTATAGACGGAACGAGAGTCTTGACGGAGGATGCAACGGCCGAAGTTCGCGAGGCCTGGAAGAAAGAAAATGCGAAGGCGATGGTCTTGATCTCGACTTCAATCGAGAGAGCTCAATTACAGCCGTTGGTGATATATACCACGTCGAAAGCAATGTGGGATGCTTTGTGTGCGGTACATGAGCAGAAATCTGCATCGAATAAGCTCTTTGTGACGCAGAATTTTCACGAGTACAAAATGGCGCCGGGAGACTCAATGGTGCAGCACGTATCGAAGGCGAAAAATATGGCGCAACAAGCGCGCGATCTCGGTGGTGCGATAGATGACACCACGATAATGGCGAAAATACTGGCCAGTCTCGAACCGAGATATAGTGCTTTCCGGACTGTGTGGGATAATATGGAGGAGGCGCGGCAAACAGTGGACAATCTGGTCGACAGGCTCATCCGTGAAGAAGCGCGTCCTGATAACGGTGATAAAGCCGAAGAGGCGCTCGTTCTGACAAGAACCAGTGCTGCGAAAAGGACGGGAACAAGAGTCAAAAGCAGAAGAAGCCAGTGGAAAGAAAAATAGCGGCGGTCGCGAGGACGGCGGTTCGCGGGATTTCGCGATCGTAGCGTCGAGCGAAGAAAAGAGCGGGAAACCGGGAATGCACGAAAAGAGCGATGAACCGTTTCTCGAAGAAATAGAGAGAGTGCTGGCGGCCGATAAGGCAGACATGTGGCTGACCGACAGCGGGGCATCTCGGCACATCTCATACAGTCGGGAGTGGTTCGAGGAGTTCGCGCCGGGTGACGGTGGTGCGGTCGTGCTTGGAGACAATCGGGAGTGTGAAATAAAGGGAGAGGGCGTAATCCGCGTCGCGAAATTCGTCGACGGTCGATGGAGCGAGTCGCGGATAGAAGGCGTACTGTACCAAAAATGGGTATGAAGTGAGTTTCAGCGAAGAACGCGTGACGATAACGAGAGAGAGCCAAGTCGTGGCGATCGGGGTGAAACGATGTGACGCAATTTTTCGAATAATTTTTCGAGTGATAAAACCGGGTGAAAAATTCGAAGTGAATCGAAGTGCGGATATAGAAAAGTTAGGGTTTTGGCTTGAGTCTCATAACCCATTCACTATTTCTGATGTTTTTATATCAATTGCCACAGGTGTTTCCGGAGATGATGGAATAAATTGTTGCGATGCCTTCCAAGTTGGTTTGAATGAAATGCAGAACTTTAAAGATATAAAATTAAAAGGAAGTGATAAATGTGTCCCATTATTAGCCGTCAACTCAAAATTAGTAATTAACAAAGAAGTTGTTCCCATTGATCCACTCTTACTCTTTCAAAGGATTTCTATTACAAAATATTCTGATAAAGAACTTGAAGACTTTTTGCAATATGAATTAGCACCTTTTCCTTAATCATTATTATTCGACGAATCAGATACGAGAAAAAAATGTAAAATCTTAGTTATATAATGTATTCATATAATCGACTATTGATTTGCACACCCTCAATGATGTAACATATGTTATTGACGGAGGAATGTTACTATATCTAGTACTATGTTAAGTAAATGAAAAGTTTAGCGATATTTGCAGTAGCTACGTCCTATACCTACGAAGCAATTGTCGTTTTTTATGGTTATAGTCCGAACAGCATCAAATCAGCTGAGAGAATTCGCTAAGATAAAAATGCTAAGATATTTTTTCCAACTAAGATATTATATTGAAAGGAATGGCAACCTTATAATAAAAGCACTCAATCTAATTAGCTGTTTATTCAAATCCCCAATATACACTCCGTTTAGCATTTGCTTTCGCGGAAGTTCGAGACGTTACTTCCGCGGCGCGTTCGCTCACACGAGTCCCCGACGAAATTCCATGCTCGCTCCCCACTTTCGCGCTTATTGCCTTCTTCGCGATCCCAGTCGGTTTTCCCAAGCGCATTCTCGGCCTTACCTGATATAAAGCCGTCCCGGTCACTCCTGCTCGCATTAGCGATTACAACTTTATGCTTTGATGTACGGTCTCATACGATCTGGGGACTGTACGCTCTCATAGGGTCTCTGGGTTACTTGGAACCCGTCGATGTCGCGGACTACGTAACGATCGTTACCGAGCATTTTTTTGATTTCATACGGCACCTTAGTTTTTGGCAAAAGGTTTTTCCCTACAACGATAGTGGTATCAACATTGTCAATCATCACGTAGTCGCCCACGTCGTAGGTAGTACCTCCTTACTCTTCTTGTTATATCGTCGCTCATTAGACTTTTGACGTTTAACGATATTTTTAGCCGCGTTCTCGCGAATTACATCTAGATCACGCTCAGGTTCGGAAAACCTTTCAAGTAACCTCTTAACGCAATCGTTCGTTGAGCCGGCTTGCTCTATACCGAATAACAATTTATTCGGCGTCCCACTCGTAGATGTACATATCGTATTGTTGATATCAAATTCGAAGCTTTTGACTTCTCGATCCCATCTTGTTGGGTTTTCCGCCAGTTTCGCCAATGCCGGGGTTATTACGGGATTAACTCGCTCGACCTGACCATTCGCACGCGGCGTCCCTACTGCTATCAATACGTGTTCAACGTTTTTGGATTTCATGAAATCTCGAAACTCTGCAGACGTAAAAGTTGATCCCCGGTCGCTTACAAGTCGGATTGGTTTACTGTATGCGCGGAAATATTCCTGTAAATTTTTTATTGCTTCGGATGCATTCGTTGCTCTACATGGATATAATCTCTTGAACTTTGAGAATGCGTTGATTATCACGAGCAAATGTTTGAATTCTGCCTTAGATTTCTCCAACGGACCCATGTGATATACATGTATCGTTCGGAATGGTAATTTTCCCTTTGAGATACTGTGCAAGAATCCTTCACGCTTTCCGCTAACAGTCGAAAATTCAATACATTATAGACAATTCGAAATATGCTCTTTAACCTTATGACGCATACTCGGAAACCGGTAAATTGTCGTCAAATTACGCACGACCTTATCTAAACCAACATAACCAAGGTAATCGTAGCACGATCTAATTACACTGCTCTCCATAGTATTCGTTGCGTAAACGAGTAATTTCTTTGTCCGGTCTTTACGGTAAACTAATCCGTTATTCAATTCGATCGATTTGTTCTCACATTTCTCGAGTTCGTCGCGATTCTGCCATAGCGACAATGTCTGATCGAAGGTATTCGCTTCTACCACAAGGATTCTTGCCTGGAATTCTTTTCTAAGTCTTAACTTCTTTGGTCGATCATCGAATATCGCTGTCATGCTGGTCAAAAGTTCATCCATACCCATCGCTAGCTGCTCAGGTCTACAGTGCAGCCAATTCAGGGCTCGCTCCTTCAATCTTGAGGTAATCAGCACTCGAGTCGTATTATCGTCCATCTGATAATTGTTCTTAAGCAAGGTTAATTGCTACTTCCATGTCTCAAAATTGTTATTTTTTTTCCCATTGTCCCCGCTTTTATGACCCTTCCGTCTGATTGTGGTCGCATCCTGGATGGTCCAAACACGGCATTTTTAACTAGTCGATTACTCTCCTTTGGAACCATCCTAAGCCCCCCCCCCCCCCCCCCCCCCCCCCCCCCCCCCCCCCCCCCCCCCCCCCCCCCCCCCCCCCCCCCCCCCCCCTCCCCCCCCTCCCCCCCCCTGCCCCCTCCACCCTGCTGACCAATACTTCTCAGTGACGCCGGTTAGCATTCAGAGCCAAGCGTGGTTGGGCCCGTACAGACTACGAGTGCCTGGGAAACATACAACCGGTCGTACTGTTTTTCTTAAAGTAAACAATTATTGTGACGGGAATCGAACCCGGGACCTTCGCGACGATCTCTCTTTCCATCAGGTCTCGCTCACGTCGCAGTAGTTCGATCTCTCTTCGCTCGAAATCGAGATTCTCGATTGTCTGCGTATTGCGGTTACCCCTCGCGGCACTTCTTTATTCGCGATGTCTTCTATCTCCGTCTTCCCATTCGTCGTAATGCTCGCGTCGCTCCCTTCGGTGTCGGCGGTGTCGCAGCCATTTTCCCCGTCCTGGGGCAATTCGCTTCTCTGGGTTATTTGGCCACCCTGCGCTCCTTCGATATCTTCAATATCCAGCGCGTCGCCGCCATCTTGGATGCCTGAATCTCTTTGTGTTTCGCGAGCCTTTCTCTGCTCATCGAGCTCTTCCCAGATGGCCAGGTTAAATCTCGTTAGCATGTTTATTAGCTCAGATTTATTGCCAATAACCGACAAATTATGCTCTGCCAATAAGTCTTTTAATTCGGTCACCCAATAATTTCTTGGTTCACGTTTCACTATTGACGTGCTGCGTATTTAGACACACAAATACGCTTCACTGCGGCGTCGTTACACAAAATTCTTAGCGATCGTGCACACGGATGACGTTGAATGTACGGAACAGTCGTGAACGTGTAATTATGACTCTTCTTGTCGCGCACACAGCTATACGCGTCTAGAACTGCCAAAATTTCTTTTGTCTGTTGCGCGGAAGTTCGTGAGATTTCACCTAATTGAACTCGACGCGTTTCAATACGCGCGGTTTTCCGTTCGCGATAATTCTGCACACGATAGTTTCCGGGTAGTATCTTTTTGCGATACTTATACTCCACACCTAGATTTTAAAGAATGGGAGCCTTATAATAAAAGCACTCAATCTAATTAGCTGTTTTTTTTCAAAACCCCAATATACATTCCGTTTCGCATTTGCTTTCGCGACAGTTCGAGATGGTAATTCCGCGGCGCGTTCGCTCGCACGAGTCCCCGACGAAATTCCACGGTCGCTCCCCACTCTCGCACTTATTGCCCGCTTCGCGATCCTAATCGGTTTTCCCAAGTGCTTTCTCGCTCGATCCGAAATCACCTTACAATATATATGCCGCTCACAGTTTCACAAGACAAATTTCTCTACAACCAAAATAATAAAATATCGTTCATAACATTATTAACAAATACATTGTAAGATAATAACATCTCCTTATCTCAAGCACCTGACGATGCAGATACTTTAATTGTTCAGACTGTGCTTAGTTTAGCGAATTCACAGCAGGTTATAGTTTCAGAAGATATTGACGTACTTGGCCTCACAACAGATTGTTCGGGACTGAATGAGACACGAGTTGAAACCCAATGACACTATTTTAATTTTAAATCAATACAATGGATCGTGATGACCAAGATTCCTATGTATAAGAATAAAGAATATACATAGAATATATAAGAATATACATATCTTATAAAGAATTTTCGTTATTGATAAAGCGTTTGACACTCGTATGTATTTATAAATAAAAAAATTATATGAAAGCGATGATGTCATGATGAAATAATTGAGCAAAATTGTTGCAAAATCATAATACGTAAGTGATACGTGCAATTTATTAACAATGCAAATTAAATTGCTTACCCTCTCGTATCGTTTATATGCACACTACGATCTCTATCCCTCTCTCTGTCTCTATAATATCCACTTGATATACGCCCATAGGATTCAAACCTGTCGCGCTTATGCTCCCCAAACCTTTAAAATAAATGTAATGTTTACAATACCTGACAAAATGACGACTTGGATTAATTGCAGTTATTTAGCCTTTAACAAATATATTTTAACCTATCGCTACTCAAACATTGATGTTAAGTGTACTTGTAATAAATAACAATATATACTAGGCAAACATTGTACCTGTTATCACGCTGATCTCGACCAGCATCTCGTATTAACCAGTGTTCATCTTCACGAGTTCCACTATAATGACCACCTATAGTATAGCCGCTTACATCGCGGCGAATTCTGTCTTCCTTAATTCCACTAAGTCTGTCTACGTTTCGATCACTATGGCTTCTATCTCTATCTCGGTCTCGTTCTCTCTCTCTATCTCTCTTTAGATCTTTAATCTTCGATTCTTTTTGATCTTTACACCTTAGTAAACCTGTACTATTTGTAGTATTAAGTGACGAGTTTACAATAGATGTAACTGGAGTAATTGTTATTGCACCGATCGTTAATGACGAAGTACTTCCAATACTATCAAGCGTCGATGAGGATATAAGATGTTTCTTGACCGGCATCGAAATACTTATATCATCTACAGGATCATCCGCTCTCCGTTTCTGCAACCGACTGTCCTTGTTACTAATATTCTCTGTTAATGTTTTGGCACTGCATTTTTCTTCCTGCTTTTAAGATATTTACCATTAAATAAAATATCTAAAAAATAATAACGTATACATACCTTCATGTTACTGTTATTATCCTCTTTTTTTTCTGGACTTGAAATCATTAAATTCGTGCCATCACTTTTTCTCGTCGCATGCTTGTACAATTTATACAGTTTTTTAGCATCAAATTCTGTAAATTTCGATACAAAGTACCAAAGATTGCTGCGCCATTCCTTAATTTGCTCTGAATCTCTATACTCCGACAAGCAAGAATTAATTTGATTGCCTATCTGTACAAGACATTGACGCGTGTGAGCCACTTGATCGATTTCACTAAGTGACTGATCGGGTTTATCCAAGGCTTTTAAAGATTTCTTCACAGGTCTCATCTTCTCTTTGCACTATTAACAATAAAAAAAAAACATTTATGAAGATATATTTCATTTAATGAAGCGCTTATGCTATTAAGAACTTATCTATTTCATTTATCAATAATATTTCTAAGCTATTTGGAATCGTTTGTTAATAATGTTCGTCGATCAATTCATAAATGGTAGCACATGAATCGTAATTAAAAGATATATTTCATTTCATTTGTCACCCCAGATGTGTGGGTTCGTTGGTCTAATAACAAGTTGGCCGCCAAGTGGTCCAGATCTGTAGCCACCCCGTGTCGCCAAAATTATCCCCTCTGTACTCAATTTCCAAATTAAAGGCACATTCAAATTTCGAGGCATTTCAGTAATTTAAATTTATAAGTCATAATTGATACCATTCTAGATCATTGAGAAAGGTTCATCGTTATTCCCCACAGGGCAACTAATACTTAACCTCACTACAACCGGCCCCGCGAAGTGCTAAATTTGAAGTTTATTTGCAACAGGCGCACCGTATAGCGTTCTCTAATAATTTCGACCGCGGCAAACCCGTTCGAGATGCCGAAAACTTCCGACAGAAGCCGATAGTCGCTACGAATTTGTATTCGGGATTTTGGTATTCGGTCGGAAAGAAATAAATATGCCACCTTATTTTGTGCACTCACTACATTGATGTATTACTGTCAAAAAAACGCAATGGAACTCGTGCGGTAGTTTCTCACAGAATGCCGCGCTTGCGCGGATCCATCCACGGAATCGGATGTCGGGGTAATATCATGTGAAAACTCTTTTATTAACGCCATACGTTTTTGTTTACTTTTTTTTTTCGGCATCGACAACTGCGTCAATAATATCGAAATAATTACAATACTAGCAATGATACTAGCAAATTCTCCACACGTCATATACAAAACCTCAACTGTCGACTACTACTGCCCCACATTTGCATTCCGATAACCCAGCCGAGCTGCTTGCCAAGGTCATTCGGTAAATAGGATCCAGGTATTGAATCGCATCGTCATGAAAATTAATTTCAAATTTTAAGTATGCTAGTATACCGTCAACGGTCGGCGAAACGGGCGATAACAAAGTCAATTGCCAGAGTCAAGGTCAAAGTTAATCGACATTCGATTTGCAGAAGCTTAAAAACATGAAATTCACGAACGTGATGAAGAGGTAAACATGCAGCACTGACGCCAATTCCATTGCATAAAATCCAAAACGTCATTTAAATAACCGCGCAAGTGCTTTCTAAAACCAACAATGGCTAAATCCACAATTTCTATGGAATACAGATATTCCACAATACCAAAGTCACTATTCATCACTAGCTCACGCACTCGAGAAGTTTCCTGATTCATAAATGGGACATTAACATTGATTTCCGATTGCTACAATTTGGAAGATCCGGTTTGGAGGTCCAATGTATGAGGCGAACATTGAGAGGTGCCGGTGAACTTGATCTTGATGAGGAAAGTCCACACGCGCTATTTATATTCAATAAATTATATTCAATAAATTATATCTTTCTTAGTTTATTAAGAAAAATGACGAATGAGTACTCTAAATTCTCAGAGTTATATCGCGGGAAAGAAACCGCGCGGCACGTCAAAGTTAGTCAGAGGATGGGTTCGATCGCGTGAAATTGTTCGCAGACAGTGCGAGAATAAATAAAATAAAACACACCCAAGTGGTAAACAGCCGTCTATTTATTGATCATACTCTGGAACTATAAATGTAAACTTATCATACAAGGAATACACTGGAATTTTTTCAGATTTTTTGGTGACATTTTTGAAAAATTATGTATTACAATATTTTTTGAAAAATGTAAAAAATTTACAAAAAATTCTGGAAAAATTCTGGTATATTCTCTGATGAATTTTAAGTATCTTTTATTCTTTGTCATTTTTTCCATAAGTTGATAGTTTTCTAGAAACAAAATGCTAAACTTTCTACATAAGTTAAATACTTATGTAACGGAGTTTCCTCCTGCTCCGGGAAAAGTTTAGTCGGTGAGCAATCAGAAAGGGTAGGTGGCTGAGTTAGGGTAGGTGACTGGAAAGAATAACA
>JAPYZR010012699.1:0-10565 GCA_030522945.1 Trichopria nigra
GGAGAAGTTTTGAAAATGTCCATTTTCAATTTTATAACGCAAACATCTAAAAAGAAACACGTTAATCTATATTTAATACGTTTCAGCTTGATATTTTATTAATGGAATTGTGTGGATGTGTATGGAGCAAATGTGAATTGGTATATCAAATTCGTAAACTTATGGCACGTAAAGTTGGTGAGGCCCGAAGGGCCGAACACTGTCAACTTTGCGAGCGAAGCGAGCTATACGCGCGATAGCGCGCCAGGGGTCCAGGGGGCGGAGCCCCCGGTAGGAGCGAAGCCCCTAGTTTAAATATTTCTATTTTAATGTAAATATGCAAGTATATATGCGTTTTGCTATTAGAGTACTTGTTTTAATAGTCACCTCTTATTGGAGGGTTGAATGACCCTCACAGAAAAAAATATGTTCGGTGTCCGAAATGACACCCAATTGGGTGTAAACCCCAATTTTTTTAGTGTTTACACCCATTTTTTTAGTGTTTAATATTTCTTGGTGTACATTTCCGTAAGGGGAAATTTAAAAAAAATTATATTTCATGTTTTTGAAAATTGTAAATATATATGAAACACACCACCTTTGTTTTTACAAATTTAAACTGGCTCAATTATCAACTAATATAAATTATTATTTTCGTTTGTTTCAGGTAAGTGTCCAAATTGGTTTTATTCAGCATCAGCGGTAAGAATGAAACTTTGATGTTACCCAACTGTTCTGGGAACAGTATCTAATTTTTTTGTTTGTTTTATTTTCATCTTGAATGTGGACCTCTTTATGAACCTTTGTGAAACCATACGACACTTTAAATCATGACCAGACCTACCTTTTATGAAGATGGGCTCTGAACCATCCGAGCTTTAGAGTTGTTATAGACACTTGTACATTTATACATAAATATAGAGGTAGGTGTACACATGCCAGATCGACAATCAAACCAGACACTTCTGATTACGAGTCCTAGAATGTCGATGTACTCTATAGACACTAAGCCACCATCAGAAACATTGCATGTATGATGTACATGAATATCAATTACTAAAATATGGAAGAAACATTTAAACATTTAACGGCATTACGTTAAAGTCGGGTATAGTAGTTGCAATCGAGGGAATAAGGGTCTGTCGTTATAAAACTAAAAGCTGTCACATGGCATGCGACTCTATCAAGACATAGCTTTCAAGATTGTCCATGAAATTACACTGAAAGTTTTACAATAAAATGCCAATCCTCGCAGAGTTGCCTGTAAGTAAAAAAAGAAAAATTGTATCCCAAGTTGCATGAAAATACAAACTGTAATTATAGCAATGATTGCGACTTAATGATTGCGACTGAAATGAGTACTTTCCCATTCCTGAACAAAGTTATGGTTTCTCTTTTCTCAAAAATATAACGATTGTTCGTGTCTCAATATTGCAATATTTTATGTTCTCAACATTTTCTGAAAATTTCCGAGCAATTTTTCGTTCTCATAGGTTTTTCAATTTTCTGTCGAAGCATTAGAATCGAATCTGCCACAGTATAACCGGAGCTCATCAGCATCTCGAATACTGTATTTTCAGCGGATGTGGCATTTTTACTCGCCGATTCTTACGGCATTCGTCATGCACATAACGGGCGGAAATGCATTCGGGCATTTTAGCATATACATATACATATACGTATATATATATATATATTAGGTTCGAGATATTTCTCCCAGCAGTATAATCGTCTTCTTCGGGAATCGGTCTTCATCGATCGCTACACATGGAATCGCTTATCCCACCGCAGCACGTACATTTTCATCACGAGCTTCCCCAAGACTTAAAGTTCCGTTTCCGTCTCGTCGCGTTCGCCCGGAAGTGAAGTCCTATATACGAGTAGGAAAAGTTTCCCCGCATATACGCGATAATCAGTTACCCTACCCTCTTTTCACCTCGCAACTTATAGTCCCAAACCATGTACAAGATCGTATTCTTTAAAGTCCCAGCGAACATTTTTCTCCGTCGACTTTCTCTTTTTCGCGACTTTTCGCGTTTTCGCACAGAATGTTCGATGCGGGACTAAGCCTCGCGTGAGTTTGCTCATCTGCTTTCCACCCGTTGTACGCGGGCTGAAATTTGAAAAGTTGACAGAAAGTTGCACTCGCGATGCGCGGGCGACGTCTATAGTTGAACATTACTCCCGATCTTCTTGATGTTCGTATTTGCAACGCTACGCGTATGTTTGCGTATACACTTGCATGGATTATAATGACGTCATTTGTGTAAGCGAGCTCGTCAATGACATTTGGTATCTTGGAGTGAAATAGACTTAGTGGACAGAAAAGTTAAGGTGCTGTGCATAGAAATGAACTTATGAGTCGTTCAAGGAGAAAATTTCTATTTCGCATTATGACAATTTCAAAACGATTGCAACCGCTACACGTTTACACGATTTACAATATCAGTAAGTAAAGTAAGATACCTTTAGCAGGAATTCTTTTACAAGATTAAAGTCAAGATTACAACTATGCGAGACCACAAGACTAAACCATCAATACTAATTCTTGAGATTCTTGTAAGTTTACCTTATGATCGGAGAGAAACATAGTAAATTATAAAATTTCTCTCAGTACCTGCCATCAGTTTTGTTAGAAAAAAGGTCCAATGATGATATTGCAATAACGAATAATGATGGAAGAAGCCCTATGACAGTATTATCGAATCGAATACAATATCGAGATCTCTTCAAGACTTAAAGCATGAGGTAGACTCTTGAAAATATACTACATAAAAGGTTATCGTTTGTATTTTTTCTCTTTCCAAATGTTGAATAATTGAAAATAGAATTCCCGCCTTCTTCCGTCTTGATTTTACTTAACATTATAGTGGAGAATAAAATTTAACCCATTAACGCCAGGAAACTATGATTTTGTTACTGGATTTCCAGTCTCATTTTCATGATCAGAACCGAGAAATTATTATACCTGACATTTCCTAACCACGAACATCTCATGCTTTTCTCCATCAATTAGTTGTAGTTTTATATAGGCAATTATTTTTTAATAATGATTCTTATCATTTATATATATGTGACAGTTAATATTTCTTGGTATTGACGGACGGTTATGAAATAAATTAAACAAACATTTACGTTTCGGTCATCATTCTTGACCCTTTTCAAAAAATCTTTATTCTGTAAGAATAGAAGAATACAAAAATTATTTTACAAAAATTACAAAAAAAA
Organism: Trichopria nigra; assembly: GCA_030522945.1. Classification (NCBI taxonomy): domain Eukaryota; kingdom Metazoa; phylum Arthropoda; class Insecta; order Hymenoptera; family Diapriidae; genus Trichopria; species Trichopria nigra. Next base: position 3,208 of record JAPYZR010012699.1, read on the forward strand.
TATATGAAAGAGAAAATTATGAAAAAAATATATTCAATCTAAAATATGAAAAAGATGATTATCAACTACAGAAATTTGCTTTTTAATTCAAAATCTAATTTCTTACCTTTATTCATCAAAAAGCGGATAACAATTTTTTGAAAAAATCCAGAAAAGTTTTGAAAATCCAATCTATAAAATAAAAGTTTGAAAATATGAGTTTCCAAGAAACTCAGTAAGAAAAAAGATTAATCAAAAAGCACTACGATGAACTTACATATTTTAAACAACTGTAACTAATTTAGTTTAAAAAAATTAAAAATTTGTTAGGGACAACCGTCCCCAACCGAAATATGAAGAGAAACTGAAAATTTGTTTGTCTCTGTATTTGATTTACAATAAATTTATGAGAAATCAAAATAACATGACATGTAAACAAACAAGCTGTCGATAGAAACGTTAAATTTGTAATAATGGGAAATATAGTCACATATATATTCAATATAACGGACAAAGAAAAATTATTGTGTTTTTCACAAATTTTAATTCTTATCATTTTATTAATAAAATAGAGGGTTTAATCCCGTAAACTCTGTCATAATCTCGTAAACAGTAATTTCTCTCATAAACTCCGCAACAATATTCGCAACGTCCCGTGAATAACGTCCCATACGCAAGATCTTTCAAAAACAACGTCGTTCAAGCGCATCCGTGATTCTTTAAAAAAATTCGTCCGCCAAATTGAATCGGTCATTTTGAATTTAAAAAATCTGATGTCAAATTCTTATTCAGAAAATTACAAAATTTTAATAATGTCAAGCGCACTGAAAGAATCAAGGGTATACAAATAAAATAAATAAAAATTAATGAAATGAGATAATACGATGATACCTGACAACAGCGGAAAGTAGTCTTTTCTGATCATGTTGGGTAATAAAGTTAACATTTACACACACAGCAAGATTACATGATGAAAAATCGATGGTGATGTAAACGTTTACACATTCAAATGTTTAATAATTCCAAAACTTTATTGATTAAATCATTTGCATTGAAGATTTATATAGTTTAATTTTTATAAAAATGTAGCAATACGAAGACTAAAGTGCAATTACATCCAAAACATAAAAAGTATCGCACTTACTGATATGTATATATATAGTATATTCGCAACCACATCCGCGCACGTATATTTATATATATTAGAACCAAATAAAACACATTTTTGTCGAATATCTCGGGCCCCGGAGCAATTACCGGATGCGGGTGAAGAATGAAAGACGTAAATTACGCGCGCGACAGTAAAGTGCAGAGGAATCGGGAATGATAAAAAATCGGTGGCGGAAGATGGTCTGGAAGAAAAAGAGTAGAAATCTCGTGGTCGCGTGCATGCGAGTGCCGCCACTTTTCACCCGCACCCCAAGCTACTCTCGTAAATCATAGTCGATAATGGCGTATATTCCGTAAAATCGCCGGAACGCAGCGAACCTTTCTGTGGATCTTTTTACTATCTCTCTCTCTCTCTCTCTCTCTCTCTCTCTAGCTCTCTCTCTATCTCTCCCTATCACCAAGCTCGTTTGCCTCTTTCCTCTTTCCCCATATATATACCCCCCCCCCCCCGCCACGATCCTTTTCGTTTATTTATCGCTTTTGTTTTTGATTCTCACTCCAGTAGCGTCGCGGTGCTCCTTTTGGGACCGTGGAAACGTATATAATGTCTCTCAAATGCCTTAATCGAGTGAATCCATATATCCGCCATTTAACGTTATTGGTGCGTTCATTTTGCGCGATTTTCCTTTTGTACTTTTGTTAAATTTCTTTAAACTCGAAGAAAATAAAGAAATTTAGACGTTATGATTGATGTGGACGTGAACTTTATAAAGTTTTTAAAGTGACTTCAAGTGAAATATTACAATTGATTACGCGATCCGATTTGTGACATTCATTCGTGATATTTGATAGTGGTAGATTTGCCAAATATACTTTATTTAAGTTATCATAATATCAAGAGCAAAAACAAAATAATAATGATATCGTTTATAAAGACTGTAACTTAGTTTTTACTTTTTCTGCATATTTGATGATGTACGATACTATGGGGTAAGATTTCATTCTAGTGAATGTAAACACCCTTGGACTATCTCTACTGGGAATTTTCAATTCGACCACCAGAGCAGAATTCCACTGCACAACACAGTGATATTTTTACTCGAAGAGTAGAATGAATGAGCAAGTCTATCAGATTTATACAGATATATAGTTTTACTGAATCCCAAGTGCCTCAGTGTCAATTTCATCCGACGTCGTAAACATTTACTGTAAGACATAATGCCGAGTGTAGTTTTACTTTCTGTCATTACGAGGGTTTAATGAAATTCACCAGCACTCGCTTTCATTTATAAAATTATCAAATTATCAAATTAGCAAAATGGGGAAATCGTATTATAAATTTACTTTACTCAATTTTTACTTGAAATCGCTGCCCAGGGCCTGTTTTACTTTTGTATCAATCTACAGCTTTTTCCGACCGTTTTTCCATCTGGGCTATCAAGTTAATAATCTTGGGAAAATTGTTTTCATTTATACGTTAACAACTGTTTTGTATACATAACAAAATTTGCAAGTTTAACATTTTTCTGTATTTTATATGTAGTAGTTCAGTGTTTTCTTTTTTCTATTAAACATACTATAATTAGATTTATTTTACTATATAAATAATATTTGCCACCCAAGGATTTCGAATGTATAAATTCACTCTTTCGTTCACAGAGGATACTTTTTAAGGAAAGTATTAAAATTTGAAAACGATTATTTTTCATTATAGACTTTTTATTACGAAACGATATTACATTATTTTTGTAAGCAAACACAATACAAACACTAACAGTATACTCTCCGAATAATATATACTTGCGCGTTTTCTTTTAATACGATTATTCCGTTTAATAATCCACCTCCTTCCAATCCGTTCTTTTCTTCCTCCACCCCCCCCCCCCCCCCCCCCACCCCCCCACACCCATAGCGCATATCCACCCTCGTACGGTTTTTCCATTTGCATTAAGCGACGGTTTTCTAGCCGTCGTAAAAATATAGTAATGCGTGCATAAATGCTAATATACCTGCGTGAGTGACTAGGAAAGGGATGTCATTTCGCGACGTGTATTAACGAAGCGGCAAATCGAGCCTGGAAATCGGATTTTCTGTTTATAAAATAAAAAGAAAAAAGAACTAAACGACGAAAATACAAGCATTCGTTATCAGGCGATAGTGATAACAGTGTACAGGTCACACAATAAACCGGGGAACGAAGTATTTTTCGTGTCTAACAATTTTTTTTGTAACAAATGCGACGATTTGATTCCCCATATATAGTTTCGTAAACGATCCCCGTTTCCCGGATTTTATATATATATCCCGGGATTACAAACTTCGTATCGAATGAAATTTGACGAGGAAAAACAATCCGGTGCACCGGCTGCGACCAATTACCAGGGAATATGTATTTTTTTATTTTTTTATTTTTTAAAGGCACTCCGAAGTGAGCAGGCTGAGAAGTTTTTTCTGCAGAACTGCTTTTCCGCGGTATGACTCGATTTTACTTTTTAAAATTGAAAGGTTCAATCGCGAATACACACGAAGACATAGAACATTATTCACTAATTATAATATTTCTAATGAATGCTTGACATTATGCGGTTTTAGTTTACTAAATATTTATTTGTTTACAGCCATTTATTGTTGTACACGTTAATAAATTATCTTCACTTAGTTCCTAGTTACTTTCTTTAACAGTGGGAATAGATGGAACGTGAACCGATTCAATGTCAACAAATTTTATTCTGAATCGATTCAAACTTCTGACCGTTCATTTTGGTTCATATTCAGGAGGTTCCCTGCAAACACAAAAAGTAATAGTAATGTAACATTTATTAATGGATTCTCAATTCCTGAATAAGTAATTTATGATAAAAGTAGATATTTAAAAATTAATTTTTAGCAAGTGGAAAAAATGTATGGTTCATTTTCAAAATTCGGAAATAATAGATTTAAAGAATTGTAAAGGAAATACATATATGTATATTAATTTTTAATATAATCCTATTTTAATATTTATAATATATGGTTTTTAATTATTTTATTGTAAGATCTTAATACAAATGTTTGCATTCATTTTGTTAACATGATTGAAAGATGTAAGCGCTGAAAAAGTATATTTGATAATTTTTTTTATCCGTGTTATGGCTATTATTCTTAATTTAACGATATTTTCAATTGTTTGTCATTAAGCGTTGCTACAATTTGCGAAGCAACTATAAACTAAATGAAGCAAAAATATGTAATATTATTTCGTCATTTGAAATTACCTTTTGTATCGGATGAATTTCGCTCCAAATAATTACGCATCGCCTTGAACCAATGGTTCAACGCGATACTATATATCAAGCACGCATGTTAATTGTAACAGAATTCAAGAGATGGCAGCAGTAATGTGAAATGAGAAACCTTCAAATTATAAAGATTTTTCTTTGGATTCTTTCAAACTTCACACTGCTCGTCAATATCGATATTCCGCACTCGATGCATACGACGTTTTTTTCATAATAATATATTATTCTTTATTCTGGTTCTCTTTCATATTTTGATTAGAACTTTCTTATTATACTATTAAAAATCGAAGATAATTCAATAATATAAAACTATACTGAATGTTTTATTCCATAGTACTTTCCAGGTTTCAATTATGATATCAATAATAGGTAACATGCAAATGGTGAAAAAATAATGAAAAGCTATTATAAACAAATTTTAAAAAGTTCTTTAAAGCAAAAAGTCAAGAATGATTTTCAGTTCAGTTCAAGGGCTATTCTACATAACTTAAAAAATCCCTCAAAAAATAGCAGTAATAATCATTTAACATTAAATGAGAACTTTCGGAAATAAATTATTTTTAAGGTAAGGAAAATGAATTAATTTGCAAAAATGTTTATTTTACATGATTTTCACTTGAATTTTGTTGGGGAATTTTATATCGTAGTCGTACAGAGTAGAAAGAAAGAAAATGTTTCAATAATTCTTTATTCATAATAAAATTAATAAAATTTGTATTAAATTCTTTATAGATTTTGCTCCAATTTATTGGGTTGTCCAAAAATCTGCAATAAAAAATCTTAATATAGTTTTCTTGACATAAAATATAAATTAGTTTTTTTAATTTCATGTCAATTCGATGAATTTTTCAGGACGAAAATAATCGGGTATTTCAAAGCATGACATACGAAAAATACAATGACTTTGAGTTGTGGATACAATATAGATTATATTGTTGCCCCGAACATAAAGTAGCCCTCATCTTAGCTGCTATACATTGGAAGAATATCTGTGAAGGTCGGAAAGCAGGTTATTATTGTATGGCTTTCTTAAAAAGATAATAAAGTAATTCTTCATATAGAATAGATTAGTGTTAGAATTGTCTACATGGGGGTTCATTGTTGTCATCCAATGATATGTAGCTTCCGAAAAATGTAATTGTTATGTGGATAAGGTTTTTTCAAAAATTATACGAAAATGATCTAAAAACCACCTAAAAACCTTAAGGTAAATAATGACTGAAAAACCTGTTATGAAAACGCAACAGCCGTCGCGCACATCTGTATGAAAATTGTAACGACACGCATAGATTGGTTAAACCAGCATTAACAAACACATCTTGGAATGGAAACGGGAATGCGAATAGCAAATATACAATTAAATTTCCATATTTTAGCACAAGATATTTTCGTGAATTTCACGCGCTTTCCCTATACTCGCATTGCCAAGTGCAGTTAGATTAAGCCTCAAAATTGCAATAACTATACAAAGCGTGCTCTCGGCAGAATGTAACGAAACGGCGCGAATTCCGAATGCTTTCATCGGATTAAAGTAGCACACGTATATGTAGCCACGTTTAATTAAACGAAGATGTTAATGTTTCAACTTAAAAAACGTGAGACTTTTTTGGCCTTGCCTGTCATTCTCGTTTACTCCAGTTTTCACTGATAGAATATTTGATACAATATCATTTGCGAACAAATTATATATGTTAATTATTTGAGTTTCGCGAGTGCTTGTGATTTTTTGTAATTACACTTTTCAAATTCGCATATTTATTCTTGCCAATTATTGCCTAATTGTGAACTGGTTTTCCGGAAATTTGAAGTACATTTATAAAAACGCGCAAAACTGCACTAATTAGATTTTAACTTAAAAATATTATTTAAATATTTTAGGTTACGAATTGACGTTATCGACCGAGTCGCTTTCCCCTTGATATAATCAAAGATAAATAAAGCCATATAAAATTAGTACATTACAGTTTTTCATCACAAAAACAACAGATATCACAAGAAAGATAATTAGCCATGTATGTTTAATCGAAAATACAACAAAACACACAAAAAAAAAACACAAAAATACACCAAAATACACGATAATAAATATGAGCATTTTTATTTTCAACATTTAATTCAATTATTTATAACAGAAAAAACTCCAATAGTAAACAAAAAATTCTTTAAACTTGGTCGCATTTATAACTTCATTCTTACAAATATTATCAAAAAATAATGACAAGATAAAGATTATTACAAAATTATTACAGGTCATGTTCATAAATTACTAAAAACTATGAAAATAACTAAAGTGGCATCCGTTTCTGTCGTGGTTAAATGCCTAGATGTAAAAATAACATTTCACAAAAATTATTGCATCACATAGTAACAAAATTGTTAAAACTATAAGCACATTAATACAATATCATACAGAGCATACAAGTCGAAAAAATGTTATTATTCGATAATAATTGAGTGTGTGCAAACAGAAAATTATTAAACAAATCAACAGGAAAAAAAGAAAAATTTCGTAAAAATTACTGCCAAATTTTGATAAAAGCCAAGATATTAAAAAATATCAGCATATATAACGAAAAAATCTGACAGAAACTGGATCATATTGATGAAAAAGATATGTCATTCTTAGCCTGTTATTACAATAGTTAGATGTCATTACAAGAATGATATCTTACAATAATCTTTTTCATAAAAATTATTCAGGTTTTGTCAGATTTTTTCATTCTTATGCTAATATTTTTTAATACCTTGTTTGTTTATCAAAATTTCTCAAATTTGTGTACTTTTTGATAATATTAAATAAAATTTTCTGTCGATTTGTTTCATAATTGTAAAGATAATATTATAATAATATAGTATAAGAGTTTTGAAATTTCGCGCCATATTCAGCGGTGGTTTGATTAATCCCTCATGGTTATTTCCCTGCCAATAGTGTGTTGGTTGCAGCACCTTCAAATTTACCCTATGACGCATATATATATATATATATATATA
>JAPYZR010012700.1:0-12557 GCA_030522945.1 Trichopria nigra
ATATACATACATCAGAATGACATCTGATGTAACACATACATCCGATGAACAAAAATTACAAAAGAAATATCCAATGATGAGTATTATTCTATCAGAATAAATATTCTAATTGGCTAAGAAAACGCGCTCTTCTCTCCGCCCACTAATGCGTATGTACATATGTATGTGGATGCGTGTGTGCGTACTTGATCCCCTTGATCCGTTCGCGGTTGCCGGTTTAGCCGGTTCAGCTTATATATGTATGTATACATATGTATATACGATATCCAAACGATCCAACTAATTTCTGATTTCTGAAATCTAAAATTGTAAGTTATGTACTTTTTATGTCAACCGTACAAAGTGTAACTGGTACTGTCTACAAGCTATAATTGTCCGAAAGGCAGGAAGGACTTAATTGAGGGATCAAGAAGTTTGTCAGGTCTACGAAATTTTGTTTATAAACAATGAATTTGGAGCTACTTGGTAAGCTAATAAAAAATAAAGTTAAAAATATAATTTTTATTAATATTATATGTAATTTCTTTTAGAGTCCTTTGGCCAAAACTACCCAGAGGTGAGAGCAACATTCAACTTTTTCTAAATTGTGTACAACCTTAGTCTTTTAAAAAATATTGATTGTTGATGAATAACAATTTATTTCAGGAATTCGATGGAACACTTGATTGCATTTCGCTTGCTGTAACATGCACATTCAACAAAAGAGGAACATTACTTGCTGTAGGTTGTAATGATGGAAGAATCGTCATCTGGGATTTTCTAACCCGTGGTATTGCTAAGATCATAAGTGCTCATGTACATCCCGTCTGTTCACTGAGGTACAGATAAAAGATAATAGAAAGCTATACAAAAGGTGTTACATGAAATGTGTGATTTTCCATGATTATTCGATAATAAATAAATATTTTTTATTATAGCTGGTCCAGAAATGGGCACAAATTACTAAGTGCATCCACGGATAATAATGTATGTATATGGGATGTTTTGTCTGGTGAATGTGATCAAAAATATAGATTTCCATCACCTATATTGAAAGTTCAGTTTCATCCAAGAAACGTAAACAAATTCTTAGTATGTCCGATGCGTCATGCTGCAGTAATGGTTGACATTGAAGGAACACACAGAGTAATACCGCTCGATGAAGACGTACGAAAGATATAAAAATATCATATGTATTGCACAAATTTTGCAATTTTGAATAATTTACTTATCTAATTATTTTTACCTTTACAGAGTGATTTAAATATTGTAGCTTCCTTTGATAGACGCGGTGACTATGTATTTACTGGAAATGCCCGTGGTCGAGTACTGATACTTGATGCAGAATCATTGGCTGTAAAAGCATCGTACAAAATTTCACAGGGAACTGCAAGCAATACGGCCGTAAAAAGCATTGAATTTGCAAGAAGAGGTTCCTGCTTTTTAATAAATACTTCTGACCGAGTCATTCGCGTTTATGACAGTTCTGAAATATTAGCATGTGGGAAAGACGGTGAACCTGAACCGATACAAAAACTTCAAGACCTTGTTAATAAAACAATGTGGAAAAAATGTTGTTTCTCAGGTGACGGAGAATACGTATGTGCAGGATCCGCAAGACAACATGCATTGTATATTTGGGAAAAGAGTATTGGTAATTTAGTTAAAATTTTACATGGCACAAAAGGGGAACTTTTATTAGATGTTGTGGTAAGCATTTAATCAAATTTAATGATAGATATTTAGTATTCCTTTCTTACAAAATTAGTTTTTGTTTAGTGGCATCCTGTACGACCCATAATAGCATCGATATCATCTGGAGTCGTTTCAATATGGGCTCAAAATCAAGTAGAAAACTGGTCTGCTTTTGCCCCAGATTTCAAAGAATTAGATGAAAATGTCGAATATGAAGAACGTGAAAGTGAATTTGATTTAAGTGACGAAGATAAATCAGTAGTTCAAGGTGAAGAAGCTCAAGATGAAGAAATCGAAGTAGACGTAGCTTCTATTGATCGAGTAGCAGCATTCTGCAGCTCGGACGAGGAAACTGAAGATGTTGGTTCGTTGCATTTTTTACCCATATCTCCGGATGTAGAAGAAGCTGAAGAAACTCAATCATCTTTGCACGAATCACCAATTAAAAAACATCGGTCACATGAAATTAATTTGCAAGGTGCCCCAACTGATGGTAAGAGTAACACTTGGGTTACAATACTTCGAAAAGGTTTCATTTTTATATTATCAATGTTCGGATTAAAATTTGTCTTGTTTGCAGAAATTCATCCATTACTAAGCAAAGGAAAAGACAAACCAACTGCGAAGAAAGGAAGACCAAGGTTATCTGACCATCGGAAAGGAAAATAATCCTATGTATACCAATATTTTAAGTTGTATGTACAGTTTAAGTTAATATTTATATGTTTCACTAAAATAGTAAATAAATTCACCGTCCTTCTAATTGTGGTTAAATTATTTTGATTAATTATATTCGAAAAATGACGAATCATTACTGTTACTGGAGTTATATTGAACCTGGATCGCTTTTTGAAAATCTATATATGTTTAAAGTTTGAATTTCCCGCGTCGATTATCCATTGAATGGATCACGTTGGTATTGGCCGACGTGGTCAGTGAGGTCAATGGGGTCAGCGTGAAAAGAAAAACAATTTGGAGTACATATGTTTTTCACGTGTATTTTGTAATATTTGTTTGTTTTTATGTAACATTATTCTCTCCATTATTCCTTTAGTAATATGCACGTGTATTTATACAACCATATCCTAATTGCATTCGTGTTTTTAAATTCAAGATGGCGCCATTAAAATTTCAGATTGTGCGCGTAAGGAACTCTACGACAAGGGACGTAGACGAGACCGACGAGACCGAGACCGATGAGGCATTCATTTACATAGTGAAAAAATATATAAATATATTGCCTTTATCTTTATAATGAATCGGAGTTCAAGGTGTTTTCATTAAGTCGACAGAAAATTCCTTGCCTGCACTGTGCGTAGAAATAATTGGTGCCATTTCATATCGTGCGGTAAGTGATTTGCTGGCGCATTCGCGCATTTTTCATTTGTTGTGACAAGTTTATGTTCGTCGGTGACATTTGACGGCCGTGACACTGATCTTTTGAATATTTTTCTTTATTGCCGCTTATACCTTTCATATGTCGTCTCGTAAACAAACCGTATTTTCGTAAATTGGTCTGTAATGAAATAAAACACAATGTAATGAAAATTCGTAATATTATGTCTTCTTCATCATATGCTATCATGCTAGCAAATAAAAAAAAGTTAAAAACGAAACAAAAAGGCACGAAAGTCTGATATTTGCCAACATATTTGTGTGTATGTACATTTATATATTCTATCCGATTTTCAGCTTCAATGCCAATATTATAATTACAAAAGGAAAAAGTATGATATAAGATGGATGAAAATTTATCAGAGCACATTTATCGGATTCAAGCTATTGATCGTGCTTTAAGAATACCCAGCGTTAATTATGTCTGGTGCAAGTCGACAGAAGTCTATAGTCGAGTAAAAGGAACAAATACATTTGTAAATTGGGCATGTGGGACTTTTGAAAACTTGGTTAGCACTGTCTTGGAAAAATCTATGCCAGTTACTAAATTAATGGAAAAATCGATTTACACATTAGATAAAACTTTTTGCCAAGGGTTAGATTTTGTAGAAGCCAAACTTCCCATCATTAAAGAAGAACCGAATCAAGTTAAGATCTTTACAATTAACCATATATTTATTTTATAGAAAGTAATAATTTTTAATGCAATTAAAATGTAATTAAAATATTTTTAAAGATTTTCTATAAAACAAAATCTATAATTTCGGAACGACTGCAACCTGCGGTTCAAACTTACCATGATGTAAAGCAAGAAACGAGACTTCGTGTTGATATTATGAAACTTCGTACGTACCACAAGGCCCATCATTTGCGGAGTTATAGCTGGCGACAAGCGGACAAAGTTATGTCTACTGAAACAGGTATGAATATACTGAAAAGGGTGGATAACACAACAGAGTTTGCGGAACTGATGCTTGATAAGTACTTACCTGCACCACATGATGAATACGAAGATGAAAGTGGTAAGAGAATAGATTATATAAAAAATATATAGTAATAATAATAAAATAAATAATAGCTTTACATATATATTAAATATATCCTTAATTTTTAGAGGAAGAGTGCAGCGAACATGCCAAACTTCATCATACAATGATAAAATTGAGCGAGTTCAGCAATCGTGCTTCTCGCAGAATTTCATTTGCAATCATGGAGCGATTACAACATTTGTACAAAATTGAAATACTTATACTTGTACTTCACGCGTTCATTGTAATACAAGTTGTTAGATTTTTAGAATCTATAATTGCTTTTGTTTATAAGTTTCTTAACGATTGTCTTATAACTTAAATCTTAATGATTCTATGTCAGCATACAGTGGTATTTTAATGATAATTTATATTTTTTATTGTTTGCAAATTATTGGTCTTTTAAAGCACATATTTATAGCATTATTTAACCTTTTATTCTTGTCTGCAGTGCATTTTTTCATCCAGTGCTTTATTAATATGTTATATATGTGTTGAATTTTTTTCAATTCAAATGTCTGCATCTGTTAGAAAAGACGCACAGAAGAAACCATTACATGTGCCAATGTACATTTCTATTAAGGGAATACAATAGTACTTATATTTATGTACTTTTATTTTTAGATTCAGACTTTAAACAATGGAATTGTTTGACACTTATACTTCTTTTTAACAAAAAGAAATTGGATAGGGACCGAGTACAAAATAAAATACTCAGAGTATCCAGTGAGATATTACAGTCAAAATGTAAATTATCGGTAATGCATCCTTAATTCTTATACTGTGATACATATATTAATGGTGAGTGTACATTATGTCTCTGGTTTAATTTATGTGATATTTGATAAGTGTTAATTTCATAAAATATATATTTATATAGTAATTATTAATTTTGTAAATAGTAATTATTATGTTTTGTTGTATTATTACTACATTTATTTTGTAATAAATTTCTGTACTCATGAATAACAAATGAACAATATTTTTTCTACCTCTTAGGATTCAAATCAATTGAAATTTCAAGTACATTTATATTCATTCGAATACTCGCGAATTCATTGGAATGAACTCAACAGGATTTAAATGAGCATTGCATACCTGTCCAGAATATCCTAGTTTACCCATATACAGCGCAATAAACTCCCAGAGTTTGCTATATGCAAATGTTCTTGTTAGGTTCTTGAGCTTCATTCAAAGAAGCTTTATCTGTTCAAAAGTTTTAGAAGAGCTTCGCAGATGTTACTGTGATGCTCAAGCTTTATCTGTTCAAAAGTTTTAGAAGAGCTTCGCAGATGTTACTGTGATGCTCTAATATATGTATATATAGAATTAATTTGTTTTCAACCTATATATAATAAAAAAATTATTATTACTACCAATTTTAATAACATTAAATGTTCCATTTTTGGAAGTTTAATTCTTTTTCATTTATTATGACGCGAGGGGAGGATCAAAATCTTAAATGACAACATTAGTCGAGTGAGGGCCCACTCGAAAAATCTTTTTGATAAGAATTCGAAACATTAGGCGCATATATGGGCTGCACTTCCACTGTCACTCCCACTTCCGGTTTAGATGCAACAGCAATATAGCCAATCAGCGATCGTCGTAATGATCTGCGTATCTCATATCTCCCTTTTTCGCGGAGTTATTTGACTTTTAAAATTTGTTGGTTGCTTTCCAACTATCGATTTTCTGCTGATTTTTTATTTCGTTATCTTATATATATATATTATCGTTCTATATTAATGTCGTTCTGTGGGGAACCAAAAGCGATTACATTGTAATTTCTAACTTTCAAGTGAAAATTAAGAATGCGGACCTCGACTTTTTCAAAATTTTGGCTCTTTCCGCGAAATTTAGCGTTCACGAAATAAATTTCTGCGAAACTGAGTAAAAATTTGAATAGGAAAATTAATACGAAATATTTATAGTTTAATTCACGGTCCACTGAAGTATATATATGTATAAGTATATATAGATAGTATATAGAAAAGGATTCAATATTTTCCATCATTCATGAAGTAACCGCTGTATGAGAATAATAATCAATTCTTTGTCTGCGTCATAATCTCAAAAGACCTGACATAGAAAAACACATAATTGTGACACTTGGGATTTATAATGTTGAAATTACTACGTTGCGATCCCGAATGTAACAAACTCATGAGCTAGCAAAGTTAGTATATAGCTGTAAAAGTGTACGTGCGGACAATGGAGCAAAGCGAATAGCCAAATAAAATCGTCGAATTATCCATCGGGCTTATATTTTACATTACATATATTATGCGTAATACATGAATTTACTCATTTTGACATGATGACAGTGTTCCAATATTTCTTAAAGCAAATTTTAAAAAATCACCTACATAAAACATATTGATTTGAATTGATTTAATATACAAGGTTTTCAACAATTGGAAACAATGTTGTATGGTGTTATCGTATAATTTCGAGAACACATGTCCCGTATAAAGATTGGATCAGATTGCTGGTTTAATTATGAGTGAATTATTTTTAGTTTGCTAATATGCAAATACGCACTTGCACGAGGAACCATCATCAGTATCTAAATCAATGCCCTGTAAACGGAAACGTATTGAAAGTTAAAAATACGAATTCAAACGAATTAAAATGAATTAAAACGACTGAAAATGAATTCACTTAACGCGTACATCTTAACGCGTACATGAATTCATTTCAATTCGTATTTTTAATTTTCAATACGTTTTCGTTTACTGGGATGGCGTACTAATAAATGTTCGATGATGGTCCCACACATCGCAATGCATTAAAATATCGTGCAAAGACCAACTAAAAATAATTCACTACAATTCGTGCTATAGACTCACCTGCTTGAAATAGTGTGATCAATCGCGTCCCATGCATTATATTGTTAATCACTTATTGGACAACTTAAATAATTTTATAAACCCTCCACACTTTAAAATTGAAGACTCTAAAACAAAATCATTAAAATTACATATGCCGTTAATGTAAATGTAATTATATTAATTTCAGCAAATTTAAAGCGACCAAGGAATAATGAATATTTTCATCCACTTTTTATGGATCCTTATTTATTGCTTATCGATAAGCAGACCAATGGAAGGGAATTCTTATTGGTTGGATAATTTACATAATTATCTCCAAAACGACCGACACATGAGTCAAGTCGTTATTTTAGATTCCAAGTCCTGCTCCAGCGATCAAAAGCATTTCCTTTTCCAAGAAATTATCAGCAAGTACCCTAGCATTGTGTTCAATGATGTGTCACATGAAGATGAGGGTCTCATAAAAGGTCGACCCATTGCTGCACGATTATTTATTGAGAGGTCGACGTTAATAATTGGAATATATTGTTCACGTAATACGACTTCATTGACAAAGTCATTGATTAAACATTTCCGATACATCACATCAGATTTCTTCTCGATGGAATCTGGAGGCACATTTCCGTATTTTTTATCAGTTATCATTCGACCAGCAGCGGCAATAGGCTATGAAGTATTTATAAAAACAATATTGGAGACGGTATGTCCGAAAAAGTATGCTTATTTCACTTTGCTTGAGTTGAGCGAAACTTCGACACTTGAGAATTCTTTCCTCTTATCAATGACTAAGAAGCACCCGGAATACAATGCCGTTATTCATCAATATAATCCGTTTAAACGTAAATATAGTTCACAAATAATTTCATCGCAGATAGAATGGTTTCCGGACAAATGTCGAGACGTGAACGGAGCAAAGGTTTTTCTACGTCTGAGTCGACAATACGAGTTGTTCCTGGGACTCGGACCAAGTCCTAATAATTTAAAAGCGATTCATAGCTCGCGAGAAACAGAAGGGCCGTATGCTTCGATTTTAAAAACTTTAGAAATTGCTTTTAATTTTACGCTGTTATACGTCAGTAAAGATTACGAGAAACTAAAGATCGTTTATCCGGACTGCGCGATATCATTCCGAGAGGATCCACAACTTGGTTTCGGTTCTGAAGGCACGAAAACGACATTTATTAAACCGTGCAAAGTCGTGCCTATATTTCCAATACAGCGCGTTACGATGCTGTCTACGCCGAATACCTTCAAGTTGTACATTTTCTCAACTATTGGAAGCATAATTGCCGTTTATTTAGTGTCACGAGCGGTAAAGTGGAAAAACACCTTCTGGAAACCTACCGAGATCTTCTATGCAATATTAGGAATTGGAGTTGCTCGAATGCCCACTAATGTTTCTGAAAGATTTCTTTGTACAGCAGTACTCATTACGTCTATAGTATATGGTGTCAATATTATCGAAAGTTTAATGGATGTCAAAATGCTTCACAACGTCGAGAAAAAGATTGTGTCGTTCGAGGATCTGTTCAAAGAGAATCTGCGCCCGTTAGTTACAGGGCGGGAAGTAAATCACTACATGATGCGAGATATTCCGATTCTTCGTAAACTGGACAGAACACGAATATTACTTAGGGATAAAGGATTCTATCAACATTTCTACTCATTTTTAAATTTAACTTTAAATAACTCGAACACTAACATTTTCACCTTTGTAGATGAGTATCAAGCTAAGGTTGCAACTGAAGTTTATAAAAAATTAAACGGGGAAAAATTTTTTGATTATTTGGGCGAGCAAGACGTCTTTTTTGGATGGAGTTACATTATGATGCCAAGAGGATCTCCTTTAGTACACAGAATAAACATCCTGTTGAGGCGCCTCCAAGAGTCGGGCATTATGAAGCGTTGGTTTGAAACGGAACTAATATATGCCGAGATCGCAGCGTTCAAATATCTTAAGCGCGACAAAAGTTGTACCCCCACATCTAGAAACGATGAATGTATCAATTCAGGAGGAAGCACGAGATTCGATGTGTCTGATGACGTTTCCAAAGATTTAATTTCGAAATTAATCTTTGTCTCCGCTCTCAGTTATGCGTTTTGTTTAGTAGTGTTACTTGGAGAAATTTTCTTTTATCGATATAAAAATGGCATAATCATGTATTTAATAAGATTAAAGATTGTAAAAGTTATCAATCGATACCGTATGGTGTTTCAGAGAGAGCTCAGATTTTCACGATGAATTAAAGATTTGTAACAATGTTATATAATAAACAAATGTGAATGAATAAAAACAGATTCAATTATAAACAGTTTTTTATTCGTAAATGTGGTGATTTTTTTGAAATAATATGGAGTTTTATATATTTTGTATTATTACTACTATATTCTTCAAAATGTATGCTATTTTCGCCAATTGTCTTTAATATTCATTGATTGTTCATTGACGAGATTGGAAAATCTGTTCAACAGATCCTTTTAGAGTTGTGCATATTCACCTTCTATTTATTATATTATAATTAAAAAGAGTCGGATATAGCCCCGGACAACTAATTATTTTGTACAATAACTTGAAATAAGTTATCGATGAAAAAAATTAAAAAGAAATAGAAATATTCTAGATACTGAGACAGATATAATTAAAACAAATTGACGTGAAAAATTGATTATCTTTTTCAGTAGAATCAATTGATCGACATGGCAATTTTTATTACTTACAAAATCGTGCCTCGGACACTTAGAAACATGAACATAAATGAAAATATGTTACATTATTAACATTATTTATTTTTAAGCAATATATTTTAGAAATAAACCATATTTTAAACATGGATTTTCTTTTTTAAATTAATGTGATCCTGTGTTACGACCGATAACAAATTCTTGCAACTTAGAGCCGTGAAAGTATCGTTAGCGACTTTATAGTTTAAGCAGTATAAATGCAGGTTATGCACATGAGTATATATACGATACAGTGTCAGAACCAACTTCAGACAATTCAATTATTCAACCTAATTAAATAATTTTGTTTCATTTAATTGCATTTAATGAACACCAAGAAATTTTTAGAAATCTCACACTTTGAATTTTATCACTTTGTCTCTTGCACAAATTATTTATTTCGTTTTCAATACGCAGACGAGAACATTGAATGCGCTTCGTAAAATACTTCAGAGTATAGTATCCCGGGAGAAGCAATTTAAAAATAACGCAGCAAATTCCATAGTGAAAAAAAATATTTTTAGAACGAAAGCCGTTCCATTAATACATCTGCATGCATTTGCAAGCTATTAAATTTGATAAAAAGACGTTTTCATTTTTGAAAAATATGTGTATAAATGATATATGACATATTAGCCAATGGCAGTTGGACAGAAAGAGTAAACAAAAAATAATCTTTAAGTCCTCCTATGCGTTGGTTTCTTAGCTCATTTTTTATTATCCCAAAAAGAGCTCCCAAAAAAGTACTATAAAATATAGGCTCCGAAATCGATGCATGTATAAGAACTAATTTATTTAGAAATTTTCGAACCAACAAAAATTCTAAATATACTTATACCTCGACAGATGGCGTAGCATAATGACTCCTTTTATACGCAAGTGATGAAAAAGTTGTCGATTATTTCTTTTCGATTCAGTCATTGACTCGAGCATTACCTGTCAGTATAAACAGTTCCTAATAGTTTATTTCTTTAACGAATGACTTGTATATATACTCATACAATATATATAATGGTTAACAAAGTATCGCGATGACAATGATCGGAACTAAGGTGATCAAAGGGGCAATAATTGGCGCATCAGCACGTTAACTTTCCCGTATTCAATTAATCCAGCCTGCTATAGTATTTCTGAGAGTTTTGGACAAAGTGTTGTCGACTGATATTATAACTTCGAGACTGACAAGTGCAATTTTCTATTTTCGTAGCCCAGCTGTCGTTTCCGATGCCTGATCATGAGCAAACTCGACATTATTTACAGGAGTTTGTCATTAACGCACAAAACTGTCGCATATAGCGGGGCTGCCTTATACGAGCTAATTGATCTCTCAAAGGCCACGAATTCTAGGTGAATCGAGGGGACTGGCCGATACTTGCTGCTCAGCAACTGTTGTTTCTCGCGGTTTGAGCGCAACAAGTTTGCTACTAATAATTATCGAAGTTGCCCCGCAACTTTACCTATCGTGCTCGCTTCTGCGATACTCAAAGCCATTGTGTGATTTCAAAGACTAACGGTGGAACATTTATTCAATTTAACCATGGGGTAAGATATAAGGGGGATTGTTTTAAATTGATTAGTGACTGGAGAATACTTCAAATCACGAAATAAGCTTTTTTGAGCTTCGTCTAAGTAAGCGGTGTTGATGGAAAAAAAAGTATGGTTGCGAGGAACCTGCATCAACCATAGAAATTAATGATTGCATTCACCATGAAAATTAAAAAGATTGTGACAACGTATACGTTGTCACAATCTTACTATAGTATATGGTGGACCTATAACGATACTTTTTTACTGCATGGGAAAAGTACATGAATTTTCAAAAATACTCCTATAATATTTATCAAGGTGCAACCATTATGCATCGAATATATAGTTTGCAAAATACAGCAGATATCATGCGTCGCCGTTCCTGCAATAAAATTATAGCCGCCCTTATAGCGAAAGACGCAATCTTCGGTATTTTCGGCGATAAATCGTCATTATTGCAAGAGGTACGATGCAATGAACGCTCTTGCGTTTGCGTCCCGAAATATAGGGAATATATGTATGAATCGTATAACTCTATTATAGGCGCACGTCAAAACCGAAGTTCATGCTACTGCTTTCACCAGAGTTTTGTCGTCGCTCGATGTGAAACCCTATTCCTTCCGAGTATTTCGTGGGGTTGGGGGTGCAGGGGTGTGGGTTTTGGGGGTAAGTTCGAGCAACCTGCCGACGACTGGGAGACCATCGCTCCTCGTTACCGCCAGGAACAACATTCCCATTAATATCGCGATAGAAACGCACAGCCCGGTGCTCCGTATAGATAACGCGACACTTCGCAAATGAAGAACCTCCGTGTGAGCTTGCGGGATAATAGCGAGGCGTGTCTCCTATATGTTTTTCCGTGATCAACATTTTTACAATACAATGTCAAATAAATCGTTGGAGAATGAACGGATAACAATTATACTTTCTTGAATTAATAAAACTGTTAGGATTTTACTATAAATGATTCAGCGTTACGGCTTGAAAAATCTTAATGGAATTCACCCTTATCGGAAGGTCGAAAACAGTACGATAATACTGGGTCTTTAAACGGAAATAATATCGACTTTGCCTTATTTATTCATTTAATGCAGTAGATTCGGAATGAAAAATTGACTTTTTCCGAATAATAAAGATACATAAAAATGTATTGGTGGATACGTATATATAGTGTGCACTTGTACGTCTGTCTAAGAAGAGAATTTTAAAAGGGGTAGGAATGACCTTTCGAATCAAGTGTAAGATTTAGATTGAATTATATGAAATTAACTTTTTATCTTACTAGAAATTTGAACGCGCGCTCCGCGCGCGCTTCTACATTTTCCATATTCACTATAGTTGATTCATTTTTAAATAATAATAGGTCCTAGAGCTCGGC